>BQKN01000783.1:50717-71488 GCA_022839385.1 Asparagus kiusianus
CTTGTTGTGCTGTCGAAGTGCTGCCGAAATTTCCGCTGCGCACAACAGTTTCTTCGGTCCCAGTTATCCGAAGCTTATGTTTTCTCAAATAGTCTCTGCACTCTTCCAATTTCAGTACGTTTACACTTTTCCCTCCTATTAAATGAAAAAGAATATCAGCAAACATCCTAAGCTGATAAAAGCTGATGGGTCAAAACAAGCATTAATTTTATGACCAAATGCACTATTCTTGATGTTGTTATGTGTGAATAAAATTGGTTTAAATTTCGGAACCTAAACAACTAACTGAGTAAGAGTTCTTCACTTTGAAACTGCAATTTACTGGTTGAGACAATTGGGCAGAAGATTTGTGTGGATAACTTAGGTAGCGTTTGACAACCGTGACGTTTTTGTCGTTTCTGTTTTTGTTTTCAACAAAAGCAATAAAACGCGTTTGACAGCCGGGACGTTTTTTTGACTTGATCCTTTACAAAATCCAAAAAATAAACATTTTTTTCAAAACACCAAAAATATGTTTTGATATTCCGTTTTTTCATATAAGTCGTCGCCCGTCGCCGGCCACCCGCCGTCCCCCGGCCACCTGTCGGCCACCGCCGCCCCCTGGCCACCTGCCGACCACTGCCGCCTCCCGTCACCGGCCGCCCGTCGCCGACTGTCGTCGTTCGCTTGTCACCCTTCAGCTGGCCGTCGGCCACGCGTCGTCCGCACGCCGCCCATTAGCTGGCTGTCGGTCATCCGTCGCCCGCACGCCGCCGCCGCCGCTTTATAAATAATACCTATAAATGGTGTTTTCAAAACATGTTTGAAAAAAAACACCATGACATGGTGTTTTCCAAAAAACACGACAAAAACAAACACCTCGATTACCAAACACACCCTAGAGCTATACGTGTTTGACACAATTATGGATGATGACTGGTGGCCTATTTGCATAAATAAAAAGGACCGCAAATTTTTAGTAGAGACAAAAGTAACTGCACATAAATATCATGTTTTTACATTATAAAACAAGGTTTTCCAAATGAATCTTGACTTAAAAGATTCGAAGACATAAATAGTGTTAGAAGTAAGTTTTGGTTTCATCACCCAATCACTTACGCAAAAGCGAACTTTCTCCTGTAAATAGTATTTCGTTTGATAAATCAAGGGTATATGCATACTATTATAAAAAGGCAACAAGAGTTTGTTACATTATATAAATTTCAAATTGGATAGGCAACGGCACAAAAAATTGTGAAGCTTTGAAAATGAAGTAATAAATTTGAACACTATATCATATTTAACACACAAAACCATATCATTCATAAAGTCGATGTTAAAGAAACATAAAGAGCTAAACATATATTCTTTGTCACATTATCTAAGCTGATAAAAACTTCCAACAATAAGATTCACAAACTCGTAGACCTAAATTTATTTTATTGACTTGACATTTATTCTTCTAAGACTAAGACATCTCAACTCATTTTTCTCCTGATGAAATTTCTAGATAGCTGCAAGAATGCCCATAGCTTCAGTAAATAATTTATCTGCTTCTTTTTCGGCTTTGATCTTAGCAGCAAAAGAAACATTGACTTGAGCAGTAGTAGGAACATTTTCGCTAGGGACATAATTAGGATCTGAATCCTCAACCTTTATTTTTTTGTTAACTTCATAAGAGCTCTTATCATCATCATAATACTCCTCAATCGATGGTTCTTCTTCATCGTCATAAAGTCGATTTGAAGTAACAATTGCTTGCTTGTTGGTTGAGTGTCCCTCATTTATCATCTTTTTTTTATCACCTTCATCGTCACATGATGAAATTTCAATAATTTTATTGTCATATGGTTTGGGAACTGATTTGCGTGCTTTGCGTTTCAACATCTGTTACGGGAGGTAAAAAGGCAAAGATATGAAACTTTAACTAAGTCGATAAAGATTTAATCAACCAAACAAATTAAGAATATGTACTTACCCAAATAAATTAACAATATATAATTTGGAACAATAAACAAACAACTATCCTCTTTGAAACCATAAGGGAAACTGAGGTGGCTCCCTCTCATTGGTTGATGTAACTCTAATTTAAGGAAATCCATTTTAGAGCTTTTCGAAAAGAAATGTAATTTTTTAAAGTTTCTTCACTAATTTTCTATTTTCAGACTTTTTTAGAACTGGACCAAAAATCCCCTTATAATATTATTTTTCTAGTAACCAATCAAGTAAGTTTTATAAACCAATCATGCTAGCTAAACAAAGGGTTGTTCTTGTTTTATGGCTGCCAATGGAATGAATCAAAAAAGAAAAAACGCAATGAGAAAATGATGACGTTGATGACAAGTGCATGTCGGGTCATAATCCTCAAATTGTATAAACCAATCATGCAAGCTAAACAAAGGGTTGGACTTATTTTATATCCCAATAGTACCAATGTTCATCTTTTAACTGCAAAAAAAAAAAAAAAATCATCACAAACAATTCTAATACATGTTTAGCAATTTTACAATATCACATGGATACAAACTACACATTTTATGTTAGATGACAACACTTGGTAAAAGATCACTTTCATTGAACCTTTGTTAATCAAACACAAGCTAAAGTTTTATCAACAAAAAATGTAATTACTAATTATGATTGAGTCATATGTACATAAAAATTATCCAATATTTCATCACTATTTAAACAAAAACAATTACCTTCAAGGTATAATACAGTCCACTTAACAGAACATAGGGGGGGGGGAGCTCAGTGCACATATCAAATTATACTCAAAAAAATGTAGTAAACCCAAACACAATAGTAGTTTAATCATATTCAAAAGATATCACTAAAAATACGTTACAAAATGCTATAATTGTAAGAGAAAAATCATAGAGATAAAATAAAATTTTAATTTAACTTGATAGCTTTCTACTCCTCCAATCAATCTCCGACACCTAACAGCAACAATCAACAATCAATCAACACCAAAAATAAAGGTAATTCATCAAACAATCAAACTGAGAATATGAATAAGAAATTACAAGAAGGTAATAAGAATAACCAATATCCATACTTACAATTGGGGAAAAAAAACCTTCTTTGTTCCATCAAAATTGAAGCAGAAGGTATTTATAGAATCACAACATAATTTCTAGGGATTGGAAAGCCGTAGCAGTTACTACCAATATCCATACTTACATTGTCAATGGTTGAAAACGGAAGGAATTGAGGTGAGGAGCTCGATCGTCGAAATAAGGATGAATTTAGAGATAGCTAGCGAGAGGGAGAGGGAAACAGAAGCGAGGAGTCTGAACGTCAATTTAATTTAGAGATGGGGAGTGGGAGAGGGAGAGGGGCAGGGGAAAGCACGGATAACGAATGGGCGTTATCAAAGAGAGAGGGAGAGGGGAAGGGGAGAGATCGGATAATGAAGGAGGATAGAGAGTAGATTTGAGCGTTATTTTATCAAAGAGAAGGAGAGCGGCAGCGGAAAGGGCGGATAACGAAGGGGAGATTGAGGTTCTTTGCGTTATGAAAGATGATGAGGAATAAATAAAGGGATAACATATATACATATAGGATAAAATTAGAATTACGAAATTTGAAGAGGGCAAATTGGGTATGCAAAAGTTTTGAAATTTGTTTTCTCTTTTAGAAGAAGTATAGATTGGTCATTTAGATTGTTCTTTTTTATTAGTCCCCCCTACGTTTTTATACTTCTGGTACGTATTATTTTAAATTTTTTATGTAATAAATTAATCACATCTACTTAATATTTTTAACCAGTTTACTAATTATGGTTGGATTCTAACTTAACCAAAAGTATAGAAAAATACCCTGTCAAAAAAAAAAAAAAAAAAAGAGCTATGAGATAGCAACTTATTTTCCAAGTGAGATATCAATAAACTTATTAGTGGTAAGGCTCACACTTGCTAGTCACATTGAACAAAAGTGGATATTGAAAAAAAAATTCTTTTAAAGATGATCCCACAAACCGCAGCTCATCCCCTAATTAAAGTGCGAACGGTTAATTACTCTCATCCTCTTTTTTCATATACCCATAGCAAAGATATATTTCTATTTGCAGCAAATTATCTTTGGCTGTAAATTTTTCAGCCTAGCTAACTGACTGATAAGGGCGTAAGAGAATATTTTTGTGAAATATTACATTTTGAGAGGAATTTATCTACAATTAGAATGAACGCTAGACGGTGAAAAATGCCTAGCTACACAAATACAACTACAGGGGTGTCTATCTGCAATTAACCTCTGTGCAAATCCTTGCTTCTTTCCTGCAAAATATCTATTCTAAAGGGCCTTTCTACAAACTCACTGCGGATCTCGAGGGACCGAGGGTTTAGTTGCAGAATTAGGGTTTAGATTTCTGAGACATAATTCCACGAAAAATGGCTGCAACTGCAGCTTTTTCTCTCGCTCGGAGGGCGACGCTTCGTCGTCTTCCCTCGCTCTCCTCCTCCTCGTCGTCGTCGTCTTCGTCTCATCTCCCTTCGCGAATCCCGATCCCTAGATTCCGAGCCCCATCCCGAATTAGGTAAAAACATCTTTATTAATATTTGCTGAATTGTCTTTAGTTTTCTGAGTGTTTTTAGTTCTTGATTGAAGATTCCAAAGAGAATTGCTGGTCCTGAGCTCGATGCTTCCGGTCCACAGCGCAATTGCGTCGGCCCGGCTCGTGTCGAAGCTTCCGAGCGAAGCCAGCGAGTGTGTAGAAGGTAAAGCCCGCTTCTTTTGATGTTAGTAGTTTCTTGATGATGTGTTTGGAGGAAGTTATTTGCAGGGTTTCAATTCTAAATTTTGGTGAGAGTGCTGTTGCGGCCCATTAAGTGCCATTGTCTTAATTGATAGCTAATTTGGTTCCTCATCCAGCGTTGTCGTATGTATAGCCCCACATTTGCTAAACGAGGAGCCGATGTGGGTATATTAGAGATTTGAATTACTCCCTAGTCCTAGGTTTTGGGGCTACTTGGACTCTTAGAAGTTTGAGCCTTTGGTTGTCAAGTTTCGTCAAGTCCACAAGCTAAAATGATTTTAGAGTAAGTAAAGGTAGGAGTTCATCTGTCTGCTAGATAAAAGAGACCTAAATTGAGGGCATTGCACCTTTCCATACGTCTCGGTACCCTTTAAATTGTAATTTCAAATGTGTTGTGGAAACTTTTCATGGGCAAGTTTTAAATCTGTCCCAATTTCAGCAAGCAAAACGACTTCAGAGGTATGAATTCGTAAGTTTTCTTGATATGGGGGACATAAAAAACAAGGTTTGTTGGATGGTGTAGGTCTTATTAACAGGTAAGCTTATTTCAAAGAGGTTACGTTACAGTCAAAGCTGTGACGAGTTGTTTGTTCCTTACTTCCTTATATCCACATTCCATTTTGCAATTCCTGTATTTTCTCTCAAGTTCATTGCGATTAGAGGTGTGGATCCCATCTGCATGTTTTTCCCCCATCTGTGTGTTTTGTTTGACCACTTTGTGGATCCTTTTTTATTCGATTGAGCACCGAAATTTCTATTCGTTTTAATTCTTTTTGGGGTTCTAAGTTGTTTTCAGACCTATAACATTCAATATCATTGTTATCCAACAATTTACCATTGAAATAGGGTTGTATGGAGTTTAATTTGAAATCTTCAAAGCTCCAAAATGATTAGATATTGTCAAATCAGTTATGAATGTGTTAGTTTACTAGCCAAGGACAGTATCAGAATTTCAGAAGGAAGAGCCTTAACATAAGAGGCTAGGTTGATAAGGTTGCAACTTGGATGTGTCAATACAGAAAGTAGTTTAATGCCAAAGCCAGTAAATGATTGAAAATCTTGACTTAGCTAAGCGCCAGTTAACCTCAGAGATATCGAACTTTTCCTGTCCTGATCCTAATTCATGTCAGGTCTGCTTTGACTTTGTTACCCCAACTCCTGTTTATTTGATTGTCTTCTGGAGAGAATCATTGAGGCAGATGGAAATAATGCTTGCATGTTTGAATTGAATATTAGCATCAACATATGATAAGGTGAGATCTCCCTATATTGGTGCTATGGCAAATTTATTTTGAGAATTTCAGTCACATGGTCAAATTAGAGAAGAGAAATAATGGATGAAAAGATGCATTAAAGTGACTGGAGTGTTGATTAGCATATAATTTATGTATTTTGATTTTGTAAATAAATATAATGAGTGTTTTATGTTGTAATGTTGCCCAACCAGTGGATACATTACATGAAAAGATAGGATAAGGATGTTGACACATGTACAAAGTTAGGGTTAATTTCAAATGCTAAGAAATCACAGTATATTGTGATGGTTTAGGCATGCTTGGACTGCAGGTAAACTGGAAAAGAATATCGGGAAATGGACATTCTATTTTATACTATCTGTACTATTATACTAAACCACTTGCTACTTATTCCACATGGCAATAAATCCTCCTTTTTCTCGCCTAAATTGACCACATAGAATAATAATCATATACGTCTGCGTAACTTGATTAGTGTGATACATAATATAATTAACGTGCAACAAAAAAAAAAGGTTTCAATCGACTGGACCAATTGTCCTCTTCTTTCGTTCTAGCCATTTGGATGGTACACAGGACTGAATTTGCTCCTTGTAGGAAAAAGAAGACTGGTGTCTTGGAAATCAAATCTTGAGTTTTTGGTATTATGGCAAAAAGCTGTTTCAACTTTCCAAAGTCTGAGGTCTCATTGAAACTAAACATTTGAGGTTGCTTAAAACTTAAATGTCACTAGATGAAGTAATTCGTGGGCTCAATGCTAACTAAAAGGAAGATGATTATTCTCCTGAAGAAGAAAAGCAGAAAAGTAAATAAAGTGTGAAAATTCACTCATAATCCTTTGCACAATACCCACGTTACTTAATCCTTATTCCATGCATGTTTGCATGTTTGTTTTGTTCATTCTTGCTTCATCTTCCTGAGATCAACAGTTCTAAATTTTGTATGATTGACTATATGTTTATTTAGTTTTCTCTACTACTATATTTATTATAAATATATAAGTCATAAACATCATTGTATCTGTACATGATATTCTACCCTATAAGTATAGGTTGTGTTTATTTATTTTTCCAAATAGATGTTGAAACTTGTTCAGAAATATGGATATATTCTTTTTTTATTTTTTTGACATGTCAATTTTGAGATGCCGATTGATTAATTTTTATTTTATTTTATTTAGTTTAACTAAAATTACGTAATTTGACTATTCAATCTGTGCATCTCTAATAATTTAGATGAAATCAACATCACTGGAATGATATTCTTACACGAGCATATATTCTATATTCCTTGTTTTTTTATATGTTTACGTTGAAATAATGTTTTCTTGATGATTCAATTTGATAAATTTTCGTTCTCATGAATATTCCCATGCAAATAATTCTATGAAAATTAATAGGACAAAATATACTGTCATTTTGTCATTGAAAATTGATAATTTATGTTGATTATTTTATTATTTCGTTAACATAGTGTCATAATCTAAACAAGTAAAAACAATATTGGTTGTACAATAACAAAAAGTTACGTTGTTGATTAAATCATGAGTTTTTAACATGCTCATGTGATAGGGGCGGATCTAAATGATGTGTAGGGGTGTAGTTACACCCCTCAAAATTTATTAATTGCATGTAAGCTATTATAATATTTACAATCTGGCGGCCCCCCTCCCGCAACACACACGCAAAGAAAATTTTAAAAATTGCATCCTAACGTATCAGTAACAATAAATAAGTTAGTAGCAAATTAAATTAGCCCGTTGGAAAGTAAATATTCATTTAATTTTTCAACAATCAAAGTCAAATAGACCCAATGGAGCTGATAAATTTTACCGAGTGCATTATAATATTATATTTTTATATTTAGGTAAATTGAGAGTGCTCCCCTCGGACCCCTCCCCCCAAAAGGAAAAAAAATTCCTACAAAATAAACTTAAAAATTCTAGGTCCGCCACTGCTCTTGTTGCTTCATTGATGAGAAAAGACTAGTTAAAGTTTTTTATACATACATATTGTACGGTCTTGGAGTATTAAAATAAGAAAGAGGGATAGAACATAGAGGGACACTCATGATATGATGTCATCTATCCAGAAGAGGTTGTCATTTACAATGAAGCTACATGGAACTTATGATTTAATTGAAAATTTATTTTCTTTTACTGTTGTACAATCAAAGTTTGTCTTATACTTGCTTAGATTTCTATACTCTGTTAATAGAATAATAAATAATTGGTGGATTTTATTAATTTCTTAATAAAGCCACAAAATATATATTTTCTTATTTAATTACTATAAATTTAATGGAACTAACTAACATGACAACACAATTTATTAAAAAATTCATAGAGCAAGAACTATTCTCACTTTTATATGTTAAGAAAGAAGCAATAGAGGATACTTGTTTATCCAAGAACATCATTTCAATGTTGTTGATTTTGTCTACCTTGTTGAAACTGGGCATATTGATCGGCTGAATAATTTTAACTTTGATCTGTCATATCTCTTTCATTGGACTGATGTCATTTATGAAATCATGTCTTCAAGCTATACCTGAGTTTGTATAGTTAGTTAATTTAAATAACAAATAAATAAAAGTTAATCAATTATTATATGAAAATGAGCTGTCAAAGAAAATAATATATTGTATTTGTGAATAACTTTCAATATTTACTAAAAAATAAATGCTATATGTACTTATATTTATAGGAAAGAGCATCTTGCACATGCACAATAATTTTTGTGACTTAAATATTTCTAAAATATACGAGTCTAGTAGAGAAAACTTAACAAACATAAAATCAATTCATGTGCCAACAAACAATTCAAAATAGCCCAACTTTCTCAAAACAAGTCCGATTCAAGTAGCAACAGTTAGAAGCATATTTTACATTACACTATTTCGGAAACTTAAGGGGGAGTTAGTCACCTAGAACTTAAAAGTGGAACTGGAATAATCTGTGGGATAAATTTTTAAGTTGTTAGTCACATAACACTAAAACTAGAACAAAATTTTTCAGCGTTAGTCAAGTAGAACTCTAACAAAACTAGAATTGGGATAATGATATAAAATTATCCCACCTTTTTCATTTTTATATATAAAAATGACAGTTCTAGTCTCTCAAATTATTCCAAGTTTTAGCTTGGAACTAGGTGATGAAAACTAGAACTCATATTTATTTTGTTATTTTTTATTTTTTATATATATATTTTTTACTTTTTTCCTATTATGGTTATGACCATCATTATAGTAATAATTGTCAATATCTTATAGTCTAACCAAAAATTATTTAATAGTAAAGAACATTCTTGTAAGCAATTATCAATTAATAATAGTAAGTTTAAAATACATAAATAATATTTATATCTTCAAAATGCATAAATATATATTTCATGATTGTAAAAATTTATCTCACGTTATTTTATCAAAATATCCCACTTCATAAAATTGTTCCTATTTATCCCACTAAAATATCCCACTAGCGAAAAATTATTCCAGTTTAACAATTATCCCATTTTGCATGAAAATGTCCCAATTGATTAACACCCCCTTAAGAGCTCAATCATCCATTTTAGAGGTCCTATGTATTTCCACGCCATTTTATTTTTTGAGGTCTGAAATAGAACACATTTTCAAAATAAACTCATTTAAAGTTTTTATTAGAAAAACTGACCCACTCCTGTTTTATTTACCAAAACCGACCCATTCGTGGCCACGTCAGCAACGTGACCACGAAATGGGTCGGTTTTTTTTAAATGTCGCCTCTAAATATTCGGGGTTGTCAACCCCGACTATTTAGCTATGTACAAGTTAAATTTGTTAGGGTTGCCAACCTCGACAAAATTAGAGCCCTCTCTAATTGGTCGGGGTTGGCAACTCTGACCATTTAGCAGAGGAGAATCTTTCTACGACAAAATGGTCGGGGTTGGGAATCCCGACCATTTCGTGTACTGCATAAAATGGTCGGGGTTCCCAACCCCTACCATTTTGCAGAGACTCTTAGTAAGTATCGAGAAATAAAAAGAGTCAATTTTAAAATTAAATGGCTCTAGTCTAATGGTGGTATTTGGTAAATACCACCAAATATTAGGAACTAGCAGAGAAACTTCTCATGAACTTGCTTAATGACATTATAACAGTGTGGAACTATGGAGATTAGCATGGGTCAATCCATGGCATATAACAGTATGAAGTGTTAAACATGAATAAACTAATTGACAATACATCACAAACCCTCTTCACGACAATGCAGCTTTTGATGCATACACGTGCAGAACCATACTAATAATCAATACTCAATCGAATACATAATATTTAGTTTCAAACGCAAACATCCTATCAATACTCAATCAGATACATAATATGTGAATTGCATGATACATATCCGATTGATTATGGACTTTTATTTAAGATTATTGATTGGTATGTGTTATTGTGATTGTGATTGCATTGTGGATTGATTGTGGATTGATATGTAACAGGAGTTTGAATTTCTAGCCAGCTGAAAATGAGTGAAGAAGTGTCTGCAAAATGGTAGGGGTTGGGAACCCCGACCATTTTGTGTACATACACGAAATGGTCGGGGTACCCAATCCCGACCATTTTGTCGTAGGAAGATTCTCCTCTGCTAAATTGGTTGGGGTTGCCAACCCCGACCAATTAGAGAGACCTAATTTTGTCGGGGTTGGCAACCTTGACTATTTAGAGGCGACATTTTAAAAAAAACCAACACATTTCGTGGCCACGCTGCTGACGTGGCCACGAATGGGTCGGTTTTGGTAAATAAAATGGGAGTGGGTCGATTTTTCTAATAAAAACTTTAAATGAGTTTATTTTAAAAATTTGTTCTTGAAAAAAACCGACCCATTTCGTGGCCACGCTGCTGACGTGACCACGAATGGGTCGGTTTTGGTAAATAAAATGGGAGTGGGTCGATATTTCTAATAAAAACTTTAAATGAGTTTATTTTGAAAATTTGTTCTCTGAAATATATGATCAACCAACATTTATTGAATTTGGAAAAGAGGCAAACAAAATTTTTTGATCTTCTTATTTCTGAACTAAGAGATCCATGAATCACTTCAATAATTTTTTGCCATAATACCAACAACCCAATGTTTGGTTCCATCATGACCTACGGTATTTTGTGCAAGGAGCAAATTTCTTTCCCCCTTGTACCTCCCAAAATGCTAAAACAAAACAAGAAGACAACTGGTTCAATAAATTTTTGCCATAATACCAACAAGACAATGTTTGGTTCCATCATGACCTACGGTATTTTGTGCAAGAAGCAAATTTCTTTCCCTGTTGTACCTTCCAAAATGCTAAAACAGAACAGGTAGATAACTGGTTCAATCAAATCAAGCTTGTTGTTTAATTACTATTTATGTGTCATAATAATCAAGTTACTCAGACATATATGATTATTATATTATGCAGACAAGGACCTGCAATAATTGACAAATTGCTTTGGTTTATAGTATATAGGTTGTCAAAACTTGAGATGACATTAAAAATCAGATTAATTTGTTTTGAATGATACCAAAGTAGTTTAATTTAAAAACATTTTCAAAATCTCCTCATCCAAGATTCATATTTGCAAGCAAGTCTTCCAAAAGCTGAAAACCTATGTGAAAAATGCAAATTTTTTAAAAACATATTATCTAACATATATCATAATCCAAATGTTTGGAACCATATTTTACTGTGGAGGTTTTTCTAGCTTCTAACGATCAGTAAGTAGAGGCATGCATTGATGAGTAGGCATACATTAATGGGTTCTTCGTTCACATTTATTAAGAATAACAAAAAGACGAAGTTAGAAAAATAACTTCCAACGAAGTAGAAGCAGATGGGCATGCTAGAGTTTGAAAAAGTATTAACTTTAATCAAGGAGATTGTCTTAACCAAGATGTATGGTAGAAAAGGATATGCTTGTACCTGAGCCTAAATGTTTGGAACAATAATATTAGTTTTGTGGTTTTCTTCATATTGTTGCCAAGGTGGAGCTAGAAATTTGATTAAGTGAAGGATGTAGGACTTGTGTATTTTTCCTTCTCCATGTCAATAATTGTATCCAGATATAAACATTAAAAATAAATAAAGCATATAACTTGACGCTTATTAAAATAATATATTACTTATAGTTTTTTGATTTCTTCTATTGGCAGATTGGTTGTTATAGTGATCTATCTGGAAAAATAAAAAAAGGTGTGGCTTTCTTCTTTTCATCTTTCATCTATCTGGTCCAAAAAATGAAAATGAATGTCGGACATCCATAGCTTGTTTCAATATGTTGTAGAAATGCTTTTAGTTTCATTCATAATGTTGGATTAGGAAAAATAAATGTTGCAACTTCAGAACACTAATACCTTATGATAAAAAAATTCATAGTACAGTAGACCAAAATGGTGCCCCCCTCCCTGCACCCACACATGGGAGCTTCGTGCGTTGGGCTGCCCTTTATTATGGACTGTGTACATGTAGAAGATATTTACGAAGAACATGAAAAATCAATAATGTAATTGGTTTAGTTTTATTATATTTTGTCCTCATGAATGATTCATAGTTGCCAATAAAGGAACGCAAGGCTCATTTGGGCAAATAGTGTTACATAGTTTCTGCTAAATGCATTTGGATTTATCATTGGGGTTGTGACTTGTTCTTGAATCTAGGACTTCTGGTAACTCAACTCTGCTGCTTTACTACTAATCCAGACCCGAGTGGTTTTACTCTTAACAATGTTGAGCAGCAATGGACATGTTTTTCAATTATTGACCATCTTCTGTCTTCATTTTTCTGTTAATATGCTTGTAAATATTTTGAAGCTAACATCCTCTTCATTTTTCTGCAGGTAGATTTTGTAACTACCTTAGTCCTATCTAGGGACTGGAAGGATTATGTCAAGATAAAACGTTGGCAAGGAATGCTGTAGCATAGTCAATTAGTGTCACTTTCTGTTAAGCTCCTGATTTTATTTTTGAATGTGAAAACTTCTAAATATTTGCCGAAGGATGAATGGGAAACGAAACATGCTTTTGGAAAGATCTATTTTCGTAACTTAGTTGTTCGCGAAAACTTAATATTGGTAAATCATTCTGTATCTATTTATTTTCCTGAATTGGCCCTTTTAAATGAATTCTGCCAATATTTTTGTTGTCAAACGTACGTGGCCCGGAGCCCCCCCCACCCCAAAAAAAAAAAAAAAAAGAAAAAGAAACGAACCAACCTCAATTCCTTTTTCTTCTTCTTGTATTTCAGAATAAGGATCTTAAGGGATAGCAAAATAGACCAAAAACTAATTGTCCATCCATACCCATCCGCCAAATGAACTATCCAAACCTGTCCATTTAGTTAAATGGATCATAAATGGGTGGGTATAGTTTTTATTAAAGATAAATGAGTCATTAATGAGTGGGTTATTACCCACCCATTTACCCATTTAGATTAATATTGTTTTAAAAACATTCTCAACGCTTCAACAATTACAAAACTTATTTTTAAAAATAAAAAATTATAAAAAACACTTAAACTGACTAACAACCCCTTAAAATTTTGAGATTTGCAAATAACACATTCAAAGTTTAAAATATTATAAAAACGCCCTCAAGAGTTAAAAATTATAAAAAAAACTATCAAAATTTTCTAACATCACAGATGACACATGAAATTCAAAAATTACCAACATCCCCCTGAAATTTTATAATTTGTAAAAAATACCTTTAAAATTTGTAAAAAATGAGAAAAACACCCTTAAGACTTCAAAATTACCAAACAATCTTAGAGTTTTCTACACTTGCAAATGATACATGAAATCTAAATTTTTTTAATAGTACCCTATAAATTTAAAATTTGCAATTAACACCCTCAAAGTTTTAAATTTTTAGAAAAACACCTTCCATAGTTTAGAATTACATTGTATCATTTTTTATTACATACGACTCAGTTCAATTGCATCCAAGCTAGTTTCTCTCGACTTACTTGAGGTTTTTAGCTGTTGTTCCTTAAATCGTCCGTATTCTGATACTAGTCCCTCAAATCTTTCAAATTGTTATTTAATCCCCCGGATAATATATCATGCTAAGCTGAGCATAATTATACATAATTGAGAGACTCCCTTCAGTTGTCTCACTTATTCATTTAGACTACTCTGAATTATAAGAATACATATAATTGAGTCCATTAAGAATGAACCTACAGTCGTAATAAGATATCCAAGATGATGGTGAAATATAAAACCAGTCAGTTTATTTTCAGTCACAATTCAGATAAACACATATTTAACAATTCTAAACAAAACATTAAACTAGACAGGTGAGAAAATTCTTGAAGATATATAGGTTTAGACGGTGCGGATACTGTGAATAGACTCAGCACCAAGGAGATACATAGGCCTGTCCATTCGGGCGGGGCCGGGCCAGCCCGGCCCAGAAATCCGGCCCCGGGCTGGGCAAAACAGGAGCCCGGACCCGGGCCTGGTTTATTTTATTTTTTTAATTTTATTTAAAATTTAAATTATACAAAAAAAAGACAAAAATAATAATAAACAATAATTTTATTAATCACTTAAAATGACATAAATTATAAATAAAAAATTATAAAAATAAATTCTTTATTAATAATTAATAAATCATTTACAAATTACAAGTATAAATTTATTTTGGAATTTATTGCATCACAATAGATAAGTACATCCCAACTAGGTTGACACCTACTCACCTATATCACTATCATTTGCAACTATTTTCAAAATAATTCTTTACAAATTTTAAGCTAAGATATAAAAATTACAATTTGATGAATATTATTTATTCTTTATATCTATCTGCTAGTCCCAATTCTTTAAATTTATCTTCAATTTCAGCCATCCGATCGATGCCTTGCGTTCGCTTCTCGTACCTCCACCAATGTTGTAAGCACATCACCGCTTGTACAGTATACGGATCTAAGCATGTCCTGTGGTCGTCGATCAAACGTCCTGCTGTGCTAAAGGCGGATTCCGAAGCTACCGTCCAAACCTGCACTGTTAGTAAGTCACGAACCATGGTGGAAAGTATAGGATATGAAACTGATCCTATAATTTTCACCATTGCAAAATATCTAAAGCATTTCCTTGACATTTAACTAAAGAAGCAGATAAATATTCATCTATTTTAGAAACGTCCAATGATGACGATCCAAGTCCAGATCCACCAGTTAGCTCAGCTACCATTGCATACCTATCAAAACTTACACTTTTACCTCGGGATGAGCTCGAAGAAAACGAAGCTGTAGACTGTTGTGTAGCTATACCATGTCTAGCTGCATACTCGTCATATAATGTTTAAAAATAATTTCTAATAGCTAAATGATGAGTAGTAGCAGTAAGGGTGGTTTCATCATCTAAGTCTATAATCTGATTACCATACAAGGATTGTAACAAACTTCGAAGGCCAATATCCTTCAAGCATGGATCAATAAGAACCCCCAAACCAAAAATATGAGGAATAGTCCTAAAGTACTTATTAAATTTGCTCTTCATTTAAAAAATCATAGATCCAAAAGTATCATCCATACGATATTTCCCAATTTTTTTTGAATATTTAAAATTTGTAAAGCAGCTAAAGTAATGGTTGGCTAATAACAGCCAGATAATAACATTGTAGCATCATAAAAAACTTATAACATTTTATTTAAATTACATATAATTGTCCATTCATCTTCAGTTATTCCATAAGTGCTACCAGAACTAGAACTAGAAGCATAATAATTTATAAAATCAGTTATAATGTCTTTATATTCTATTGATACACTTAACATTGCATAGGTGGAATTCCACCTATGGTCAACATCTTTTGGAATTAGTCTGAGCTTTACATTTTTTCTTTTACAAAATTGTTTTTATCTTTTAAGTTTTTGTTCAGAAGCATTATGCATATAAGCAACTGTTCTAACATTTTCTATCTGGGTTTAATTTTAGTAAATGCACTTTGAACAATTAAATTTAAAATATGACAGATACACCTAATATGAAAAAGATTACCATGACATGGCAATGATAGAGTTGATCTGATAAAATTAACAACTATATTATTATTACTTGCATTATCTAGTGAAAGAGAAAATATTGTTTCTGAAATTTCTAATTTCATAAGTTTTTCAATTATTAAATTTGTAACATTAATACCAGTATGTGACTCTTCTATTACAATAAAAGAAATAACTCTTTTAAATATTTGCTAATTTTCATCAATCCAGTGTGCTGTGATACATAAATATCCAGTTTGTGCTTTAGATGTCCAAATATCAGAAGTTAAAAAAAATTTACAGTTTAAAATTTTAAAATAAGAAAGTATTTTTCCTTGTTCCTCCTGATAATATTTTAAAATATCACGTTGATAGGTTTGACGAGAAATTTTTTTAAATACAGGATAAAAACCATCTCTAACATATCTTCAAATTCATCATCTTCTACTAATTTAAAAGGAAGGTTTTTAAGAATGATAAACCTGATTACGCATTTTCTGGCTCTGGCAGCGTCATAGTTCCAACTACCGAGACTATCAGAAGAGGAGGATTGAGAAATCATAGATTGTCGGACATCACCTTGAGGAGTCTGGCCTTTGTTGTGTTTATCTAAATGGCGTTTGAGGTGGTTGGTGTCACTCTTATGATGAGCTTGAAAAATCTTGCCGACAACGCACATTTAGCCTTCTGGGTGAGGATCCTACCGTGTTCATCCTTGGTGACGTCGATCTTCTCGTAAAAATTCCACACATCGGATCTTAGCCTTTTAGGAGGTCTTGGTGCAGATTTGTCACCATCGGATTCGGGATTAACATTGGTAGGAGTAGACCCAGTAGGAGGACTCATTTCAAGATCGGGAGATAGGTTTTGCTTTTCATAATCAGATCCGGAAGCCATTTGATGAAAGGATTAGAAAGTATATGTAGACGGTAAAAATTACCGCGGCGGACTAGCAAACAAATTCGCCCATAAATCGAGACTATCCACGTAGATGAAGAATGGAGTGTAGCCATGAGACGGATTCGACGACACACCTAGGCCCCCACACACCAAGTCGCATGGAAGTGGATCCGCCCTCATAAACCAGATCCGCTCGCAGATGTTCAAATCCGCCCTCATGAGCCAAGGCCGCTCACAGGGGTGCGAATTCGCCTCCATCTGCGCGCAGGGGCTCAAATCCACCCCCATATACCAAACTCGCCCACAAAGGGCCACATCTACCTACGCAAGTTAAAAGCCGGGTTTCCAGGGACGAATCTCCCCCATTTCCCGCGATGCGGGGAGGGAGCACAGCGCTCCAGATTCATCAGATGGCCGCTCGCAATCCAAGCAAACAAGATAGGCGCCAGACCGGCCTGCATACTCATAAATGCGGGTCACTTCACCCATCAGAATGGAAAACCAAAGCCGTCGGCGTGCCGCAAGCTATCTGGAGCTCGCTCAGACACGCGACGTCCATTCTCCAACCTCTATCAAGACATAGGGAGAGGAAAGAAGGCACGGGACCCCAGGACCGTCAAATGGTCACTCGGTGGCTCGCAGCGTGGTTGAGCAGACAGCTGCCAGAGCAGCCTGCATCCTCATAAATGCTGCTTACCTCACTCGTCCAAACGGAGAGCAAGAGCCGTCGGCGCTCGCTGAGTTGGTCAGATCCACTCAAGCATCTGGCGACCGCTGTCACGGGTACGAGGAGGGGCTTTCCCACTCCCACGCAACGCGACACAACACGCGGCTCATCGAATGACCGCTGGCAACACAGAGAAACAGCAGAATGTCTCTAGACAATGTATGGTCACATCCCATAATTTAAGGAACAACCAAATTGTATCTCTCCTGTTAAAAGGCTTCTTTCAGCAACTTGGGAAAGGATCGATCGATTGATCAATCAAGAGAGGAAGAAGCTTTCTGCAAACCCTTGCATTACAGCGCCATCTCCTAGCTCCGAGCCCCGATCGCCGGCGAGCCAGAAGAGACGAACTCCTTCACCTCGAGCTTCTACTGAGTACTGAAGCTCTCCGACAACCTCGGTCGAATCGTCCAAGGGAGGCAAACTCGGCACAAGCACCGAGCGAAGCATCCTGTAGCTACCTTAAAGTCCCCACGATTAAACAAAGAGGGCATTCCCTCTGCTTCTGTTGTAATTCAGATTGATTTAGTTTGTAATAAGCTTTCTTATAAATACAAACAAAATCCCCCATTTTTAGGAAAATCAAAAATTTACACCTACAGAAGATGGCGACCACAGTGGGAGTAGCTGTTTCTTCAAACGAAATGGTGGTAGCTCAGTTCGACGAGGTTGCTGTTGGGACGACGGTGGAGTCCCTAGAGATCGAGTTTGACCAGGCCAAGTACGAAGAGTACTTGTCTTCCTCCTCTTCCGATGGCGAGGCGTCCCGCAAGCGCCACAGAGTCGTGCGCAGGAGCCGACCTCAGACGGTCAAAGCTCCCGCGCCAGAAGGCTCTACCCAAGTCTCGACGGGGAAACCCACCCCAAACACTCTCGAGGCCAAGTCCCAGATCGAGAATGTGGAGGGAGGGTCTACTAGATGGGTCGCCAAACGACCCTCAGTAACACCCGTCACGAAGGAGGCATCGGTTCACTCCGGCACAAACCACACTACCACAGCCCGCGCAGATGCTCTCCCCGCCGGAAGAGCTAGCCAACAGCGACGGCAGGCGTTTGACGGATAAGGAACCCACACCTCCGCTTCACACAACGGCCTGAATTACCATACAGGCCCAAAAAGCGCCAGACAAGAGGACGACTCGCCCAATGTCGGAAAGCCCTCCAAGTTAGGAGCGCCAACCAAAGAGGGCGGGACCACCCGCTCGAGTGGGCTTCACTTTTTAGGTCACATCCCTGACACGAATAAACCACCCCGAGCGAATGGACCCGTCAGAATAGGTGAGTCTTCGAAGGCTGGCGAGCCTCGCCATAATCTTTTGGCGGATAAACGCAAAGACAAGGAAGTAGGCGACACTTCGCGATCCCACTCGCTCAAACGAAGGGTCAAAACTCGCCTACGCGCTGGAGTTCGCCCAAACGCGAAAACTCGCCCGTCAAAACGAGATCGCCTAACTCCAACACCACATCACTCCACCCAGCGTGCGCCAGAGAGTACATCCAAAGATCTCTCATGTACGCACCCAAACAATCCTTCTGATACTGGGGGTTGTCATCAACCACTCACAGGAGATCTCCGAGAATACCTGACTCGCAAGCGCACTATACATGAGGCGAGTCCTCAGTGTCATTGCGAAAGGCTCATTCACACGGTGCTCGCCGACTGCCAATGCTTAGGAACGGCGAAACCTTCAGTGTTTGAGAGACTTTCTCAACAAACCTCACGACGGAGGACCTCCCGTTGAAAGCGTCGTCACCAAAAAAGACACGCTGCCGACGACCTAGAACTCCCGTCCGCCACAGTCAACATGACAGACAGGGGTAAGGGGGTGCTCTCCGATTCCCCAGATTCGGATTCCGTTCTAAGACCTAACCGCCGATTCGCCCAGCGCGGACAAGGCGGCATATACCAGCGAACCCATAGTCGTAGGGGGGGAGTAAGCATCGGGTTTGATTACTCGACCCTGGCTCCCTCCTCCCACGGCGAAGACGAGGTTCATTCGGCGGCGGCCACGTCCCAGACCTCACACTCGGGTCAAAGCGCGCCGGCGGGGGTACACATGACCGAGCTCACTCACGAGCAGATAATGGCTCAAAAGCTGGAAGAACAGCAGGCGACCATCGACTCTTTATGAGAGATGATGGAGCAACTTCTGAATAAGAAGAAGAAGAAGAAGAAAAGAGCCCAACGCCCCTTACCCCGACGAACTGGGGATAGGGAGTGGGTACCTCCCCACCGTCCGGCGACGGAAACGGAAGACAACAGTAATCCGCAGTCCGATTACTCTTCCAAGACGTCGCTAGGGACGTCACACACCGGGGATGGCACCCGCGACAAGAGATTCGATGAGTTCCAGGACCAGCTTAACGCGCTGAAGTTTCAGCAAAACATAAACAAGCTGGGGGTGGTTCGTCCCTACCCCATTGAGTGGGATACAGTCCCATACCCGGCGAAGTTCAAGCCGATCAGCTTGGTGCAATTCGACGGCAAGGGCTCACATTCCCAGCACATTTACTACTTCATGGCCCAGACTGGGTTCCTTACGGGGAATGACGTCATTCTTACGTGACTATTCATAGGTACCCTCAAAGGGGTGGCCTTTGAATGGTTCCGCAAGCTGGAGCCCGGCTCTATCAAATCATGGGCTGACGTCGAGAGACTCTTTTTGGCCCGCTTCTTCGACGACGATACGGAAGTATCGATGGCCACCCTCCTGGCCGAAAAACAACGAAAGTCGGAATCAGTCAACGATTTCGTAAAAAGATTTCGGAACCGATCAGTCCACTGCCGGGACCAAGTCTCCGAGTCGACACTGATCGAGATGTGTCGTAACAACCTATCAATCCACATCCTATCCAAAATAGGCGCGGTGGAAACACGGACATGGAAAGAGCTTGTTCGTCAAGGCGAACAAGTAGAAAACATGATCAAAAGGCTCGAGGCCGAAGAACCACAGCCTAAGAAAGGAGCTGCGGAACCAGCCACGCCGAAGAACCCCCCTCGAACAAGAGGAAAAGAGATTATGGCTGTTGACTCTGCCCTAGCGCCAAAGACTGCTCAGAGGCAGAAGCCTAGGCAATTTAAACAACGCCCCCCGCGGTAGTGTAGGCGTATAAAATTGCCTATAGGTCCCTTATCACAACTCGACGA
>BQKN01000783.1:71888-102331 GCA_022839385.1 Asparagus kiusianus
AACAAGAGCGAACTCGGTGATATAACGATCGAATCAAGATTGGTTTCAGACTCGAACTCAGAAGTGGGTTTACTGCCATATTTGGAATCGGATCAAAACGAATCGAATCCGAACAAGTCAACCACACAACCGAATCAAAGTCCAAATCAACAACGAATCGGAACCCGAACGACGGAACCCGAACAACAAACCGAACGACGGAAACCGGAAAACCCGCCTAGGGGGGCTCGGCCAAAGCCGAGCCACCCACAGGTGACTCGGCCAGGGCCGAGCCACCTGTGGGTGGTTCGGCCAGGGCCGAGCCACCCGCAGGTGGCTAGGCCCAGAACTGTGCAAATGCACAGTTCTGAGTGCCTATAAATAGGCCTTGTGTTCATTTGGTTAGGAGGTTGGATTTTGGAGGAGGCGAAGCCCTGCTGGATTGAAGACTCAGATCTAAACAAGATTCAAACATCGAAGGCTTAGGAGACTTGGACTTCTAGATCCGGTGCTCAGCGATCGTCAACGCCAAATAAGGCAGGAGTTCGAGAGGATCGGATCTTCAGATCTACACGATCACACTCCGGATCTAAGCTTGGTTCTTAGATCCCGAGATTGAGCGGTTGTTTCCTTGGTGAAACAATCCCTCCCGGCTATTATCTCCCTTTGCGGAATAATACCCGTTATATCGTGTAGATCCGATCGGATCGAGATCACGCGGTGGTCCACGGCAAATAACCCCGGCGCAGGCAAAGAACCCACACAAAGCGAGTGACCGCAAAACAGGAGCTCGCGATTCGTTCGACAAACAAGGAAAGAAAGTTGTAATCTTTTTCATTTGTTTTTTTGATTTTTCATTGTAACCGCATCTTATAAAAAGACCGGATTTCTGTAATCGATAAACTATTACGAAAGTGTACAATGGAATCAATGAAGAAGAACACAAATTTTCCCGCAAACAATCTGGCGACCACAGTGGGAGCCACCGATCTCGCCGACGAGATCGTTGCGTCGCAGCCGCGGATCCCGATCCCGGTCGTGGAGGAGGTCGAATACGAGTTCGACCAACAGAAGTTCGAGGCGTACCTGTCGTCTTCGTCCGGATCTACCTCCTCCCGCAAGTCCAAGTCTCCAAAGTTCTCCCCCAAGAGGAAACTTCGTTGGTATGAAGATGTTGAAGCTACCAACGAAGATCTCGCCCCGTTTGATGCCGAAGCTGCATTGGGTGAGATCTCCCCAATTTCCAACCAGGTCGGATCTACTCTGGCCAACCCTTCTGCCGCAGGGGGCGTAGCGACTCTCTCGAAGAGAGCCCGCCAAAGGCAACATCAACGGCTTGCGAAACAATTCGCAAAGACGATGGAATCCGTGGACGGAGTCTGTTACAAGGCGAATCTGAAGAGCAAAAGAGGCAAACAGCTTCAACAGCAGATGAATGGCGCCTCTTCCAAGCCGCCCACGGACGAATGGATCCGCGTCAAACGGAACCGATCAACGCTGGAGGAGCGCATTCGCAAGCACCGCGCACTATCAGCGCAGGCACGGGCTCAAATTGAAGAAGCCCGTAGAAGGCTGCAGAAGGAGGTGGCAAAGAAACCGCTCCCAACCCGCCAAGTATGGAGGCCGAAATCTGAAACGGCGATTCAGGTTAAGGCGCAATCGTTACGGCCTTCGAAGCAGGTTCAATCTCCGGAGAGCCAATTCAAATCGCCGATGATCCCTACAATTGCTTCGGGAGATCCTGCGGAACCATCCCGAAGGAGGGAGTCAATTTTGGAACGCCTCGGTCCAATACCCGATGAAAGAGGCAAAGCTCCAATTCAAGATCGTTTGGGCCCGATGAGAGAGCCCCGAACGACTCAACATGCTGGGGGTTGCTATCACTCTCAGCATGATAAGGATCTTAAGGCTACTGCGCGTGCCAATTTGCGCATCGAAGTTCGGGAGCCCGTTGAGAATTCATGCCCACAAAGGCACGTTTCGAGGCGAGTGACTCTCGAAAGTCCAAATAAGGCAAATTACTCCCAGAAGGAAACGTTGTCGTCCGATGACGATGACGTTATACCTAGGAAGTCGTTCCAACACACGATAAGTTGCTCCGAATTCCAAAATGACGAGCTGTACTATCGTGCTGGGGGTATGAACAAATCCAGGAAAGGGAATCCCCAGAGGATCGAGACTCAGTGCCCCTGTTCCAAACTCATTCGGGCGGTATTGTCTCAGTGTAATTGCACTAAGACGGTCCCCGAAAGGGTTTCGGTGTTCGAAAGGCTCAGCACTAAGACGCCAAAGCCAAGGCCTACGCGTTCCCGACGAAGGAAAGCGGTGGTTGAAGATGGAGAATTTCCAAGGGTCACCGTTAACGTGACCAGCAAAAGGACATTGGCACGGGATGATCTCGAGTCAATTCTGGGAGCATCTCGGCGTCTAACCCGTCTGCAGTCCGGAGCCATCGCACGAGGAACGTATGGGAGGGTTCGGATAAGCTCACCTTCAGAAGATGAGGAATCAGATGCATGCTCTGCGGTTGCGTCTGATAACACTGTATCCAGCGAGGGAGAACCCCGCGAGTCATTCATGATAAGCGCGGAACAAGTGGCCAAGATGCTCGAAGAAGCCATGGCTAAACAACAGGAAACCTTCAGGCTCGAGATGCAGATGGCCATGCAGACCATGAGGGAGATGCATGAGCAGCAACTCCAGGCACTGAGGAACCAGCAAGGCGAACCAAGCCACCGTAATCAGGTTGTTCAAGAAGTTGAGCATACGGATACGGATGAAACCCGCAATGCCGATGACCCTCCCGTCAACACAGGGGGTGGTAATGAGGATGCCAACGAAGATACAGATGAAAACTTGAAGATCAAAAGCCTCGAGAGCAAAATCAATACCTTGATGTCAGCTCAAGAGGTGAAGAAAACGGGCATTCCTTGTCCATACCCAAGGAAGTGGGATTCAATCCCCTATCCGGCGAAGTTTAGTCTAATCAACTTCACGCCGTTCGATGGGAAAGGTTCCCCCACTCAGCATTTGATTTATTTCAAATCGCACCTGGGTATTATCTCCGGCAATGAGCCTCTGATGGTGCGGTCATTCGTTGGCACTCTTCGTGGAGCCGCCTTCGATTGGTACCGCCGCCTCAAGCCAGGTAGCGTAAGCAGCTGGGACGATATGGAGACGAAGTTCCTCGCGAATTTCTTCGACGACGACACCGAGATATCCATCGGAACGTTGCTCGACGAGAAACAAAAGGACGGGGAGTTAGTCGAAACCTTCGTCAAGAGATTCCGGAACAAGGCGTTGAATTGCCGGGACCCAATCACTGAGGAGTTCATCCTCCAAACTTGCCACGACAATCTTTCGTTAGATGTGTTGGAAGCAATAGGGACAGCACCGTCCAACACTTGGAAAGACTTGAAGGTCCGAGGGGAACAAGCCGAACGCTTCCTCCGAAGGAAGAAAGCCGAGAGGGGTCAATCGACGACTAATCCTCCAAACTCAAACTTCGCCTCCCGTGGTAAGGGCAAAACACCTGCAGCGGCTGTTGACGCTAATCAAACGTCGCAACAGCAGTCCCGGAGACAACAGAAAACTTCGGATCAGAGGCCTAAAAAAGAGTACTCCTTCAAGGACGAAAATGTTCCAACCATCTTCGAATCGCTCCTTAAGAATAACAAGATCAAGCTGCCACCGATCACGGATCAGGAGGAAGCTGACAACACTGCGGATCCAAGATACTGCGCATACCACAGGAGGATCCTTCATCCCACTAAGGATTGCTTTACACTCAAGAACAACATCCAAATCTTGGTGGAAGCCGGCGTTATATCGCTCAATTAAGTTGAATGTAAGACTCCAGTGGGTGCACGAGTATAAACTGTATTCCCTAACTCTAACCGGTACAAGAGTATAAACTGTTTCCTGAAACTCCGAAGAGTATATGAGTATAAACTGCTTCTCCATCCTCCGACCGGTATAAGAGGTTAAACTGCTCCCTGATACTCCAATAGGTATACGAGTATAAACTATTTCCTTCTTCCATGGGAAGTTCCTGGAGAGTACCATGCGTGGTATTCTTAAGGATAACCCGATCGTGCATTTAATTCAATGATACACCCAGTTTTGCAAAGAAAGCTGGGGGTGAGTAATTCATTTAACGGGAAGTTCCCGGAAGAATGTTAAATGTAATGTTCTTAGGGATAACCCGGTCATTATAAATAAAGTGGTAAACACTAAACTCCTAATTTACCAAAATTTTTTAAACTTCTGCTATGTTCGTGCACTCAACACTTTCATTTGTTAGAGTCCGAATATAATTGACGAATTGTCAAACCCCTTCGTGTTAAGTCCTTATAACTTAGCACCAGGAATTCATTCCGAGTGATTTGTACATGTCAACATTCCTACAGTGATTTGTACTCTCACTCTCACTTTCCCCTTGGTCAAACCTTCCTACAGTTAGGGCCACAACCAAAATCCCCTCTCGATTCCTCCAATGAACGAGAGGTCCACTTTCAAATCGAATGATCAAACCTTCCTACAGTTAGGGTCATTTCAAACTCCCGCTTGGTCAAACCTTCCTACAGTTAGGACCAAAACCATAATTCACTCTCGATAAACGAGAAATTTTATCTTTAGTTCGGTAATCAAACCTTCCGACAGTTAGGGTTATCCGAATCTTTTCGATTCTCGGAGTGGAGATCCCACTCTTAGTTTCACCTTTCCGGATTCTGGGGGTGGAGATCCCACCTCAAGTCTCCTTTTCTTGTTCGGGGAATAGAATATAAAATTCTTCCTTCCCCACACCAATCCTTTTCCAAGAATTTAGGATTCATCCTAGGAAGTTTATCCCGAATCCTAAGCAGGGATAAGTCTGCGCCTAACACGCGCTGCCGGTTTAGTCTTTTTCCGATTGAAAAAGACACCAGAGTTCGATTCTGGGGTATTTTATCCTGAAACCTAAGTAAGGATAAGTCTGCGCTTAACATGCGCTGCCGGTTAGTTCTTAACCGTCAAAAAGAACCCCCGTCCGCATATTCAACATTGTGGCAGGTCGTTATTAATAACGCCATAATCCGTGCTTCACACGTACGGGGTATTTTATCCTGAAACCTAAGTAAGGATAAGTCGATGCCTAACACGTATCGCCGGTTAGTTCGTGACCGTTTAAAAAGAACACTCGTCCACATATTCAACATTGCGGCAGGTTGTTATTAATAACACCGAAATCCATGCCTCACACGCATAGGGAATTTCATCCTGAATCCTAAGCAAGGATAAGTCGACGCCTAACACGCGTCGCTGGTTTAGTCTTTTCCCGATTGAAAAAGATACCAGAGTTCGATTCTGGGGTATTTTTATCCCGAAGCCTAAGTAGGGATGAGCCAACGTCTAATACACGTTGCTGGGTAGCCTATTCCCATAACAATGGCGAAGTCTACGTATTCGAAGTCGTAGCACCAAGTCTAAGGGAGTTCATTCCTTTAGCGCAACGTTACATGCGAACGGATTTAAATAATTCGCGTGCTAGCCCGACGCAAACGGTAGTCGGTAAAGGCTAATCAAATCCGTTTAAGGCTGGGGGTTAGCCAAAAACCCTAAAGTCAACGCCTCACACGCGTCGCCGGGTAGCCTATTCCCGTAACAAGTGGTAAAGTCTATGTATTCAATATCATAGCACAAAGTCTAAAGGAATTCATTCCTTTAGCACAACGTCACATGCGGAACGGATTTAAACAATCCGCATGTAAGCCCGATTCAAACAGTAATCGGTAAGAGCACCTCAAATCCGTTGAAGGCTGAGGATTTGCCAAAAATCCTAAGTCAACGTCTCATACACGTTGCTGTTTAGTCTTTTCACAGGAGAAAGACGAAGTCTACGTATTCAATATCGTAGCACTAAAAGGGTTAACTCTTTTAGCTTAACGTCACATGCGGAACGGACTTAAACAATCCGCATGCTAGCCCGACTCAAACGGTAGTCGGTAAAGGCTCATCAAATCTGTTGATGGCTGAGAATTTGCCAAAAATTCTATAAGTACGAGTCATTGACGTATCAATTCTACGGATTGGTCTCGTGACTCGAGTATCCGCCACGCTCCAATACCTTAAGAGCTTAAACTGTGTATACTCCAGCAGACGTACGAGTATAAACTGTGTCAAACGTCGAACAGCGCATCACAATGAAGCCTGAACGCCGGACAACGCGTCGCAATGAAGCTCAAACGCCGGACAACGCGTTGTAAACAAAGATTCAACGCAGTCAATCGACGATCAGTTCTATGTTGAATCAACCAACTCGAGCTAAAAAGTTAAGAAATCAAGAATCGGTTTCAAGTTCAAAGTTCCAACAGACGGTCAGACAATAAATGCAGCACCGGAATCCTTACAGAAGTTCGACAAAGCACCGAACAACCTGGAGGGCTAAAAGAATCAAGAACAGAAGCCATTCCAAAGTCCCGTTATACCGACTAAAGGTTGGGACAATCACATCCAAAGTATTCCAGACTCTTCTATAAAAGAACGAGGCTGAAATACTTTGGAGGGGGTATCTGTAGGCGTATAAAATTGCCTATAGGTCCCTTATCACAGCTCGACGACGCCAATTCAACAAACGGACCATCGAGCGACGTATCCAAGCACGACCGTTATCCCGCCAGCACCGAAGCCAAGCCATACGCAACGGAGCAGGTTAACGAGGCGACGAAGCCAACAAATCGCACCCAAGCAGTGGAATGCATCCACTCGCACGCGGAATCGAACCAACGTTTCGGGGAATCACCGAGTCATCTAAACAAGAGCGAACTCGGTGATATAACGATCGAATCAAGATTGGTTTCAGACTCGAACTCAGAAGTGGGTTTACTGCCATATTTGGAATCGGATCAAAACGAATCGAATCCGAACAAGTCAACCACACAACCGAATCAAAGTCCAAATCAACAACGAATCGGAACCCGAACGACGGAACCCGAACAACAAACCGAACGACGGAAACCGGAAAACCCGCCTAGGGGGGCTCGGCCAAAGCCGAGCCACCCACAGGTGACTCGGCCAGGGCCGAGCCACCTGTGGGTGGTTCGGCCAGGGCCGAGCCACCCGCAGGTGGCTAGGCCCAGAACTGTGCAAATGCACAGTTCTGAGTGCCTATAAATAGGCCTTGTGTTCATTTGGTTAGGAGGTTGGATTTTGGAGGAGGCGAAGCCCTGCTGGATTGAAGACTCAGATCTAAACAAGATTCAAACATCGAAGGCTTAGGAGACTTGGACTTCCAGATCCGGTGCTCAGCGATCGTCAACGCCAAATAAGGCAGGAGTTCGAGAGGATCGGATCTTCAGATCTACACGATCACACTCCGGATCTAAGCTTGGTTCTTAGATCCCGAGATTGAGCGGTTGTTTCCTTGGTGAAACAATCCCTCCCGGCTATTATCTCCCTTTGCGGAATAATACCCGTTATATCGTGTAGATCCGATCGGATCGAGATCACGCGGTGGTCCACGGCAAATAACCCCGGCGCAGGCAAAGAACCCACACAAAGCGAGTGACCACAAAACAGGAGCTCGCGATTCGTTCGACAAACAAGGAAAGAAAGTTGTAATCTTTTTCATTTGTTTTTTTGATTTTTTATTGTAACCGGATCTTATAAAAAGACTGGATTTCTGTAATCGATAAACTATTACGAAAGTGTACAATGGAATCAATGAAGAAGAACACAAATTTTCCCGCGAATAGGTAGTATGACTTCAAAGAAGACCAGGTGGTGGCGACGTTCGATACTCTGCTCAAGAGTGGTCGAATCAAACTGCCAGAGGCCACAAAGCCTGAGGAGGCAGACAAAACCAGTGACCCAACCTACTGTGCTTATCACAGGTTCCTTGGTCACCACACGACCAAATGCTACGTCCTCAAGGACAAGCTTCAGGCCCTCTACGACGCAGGGGTCTTGAAGAAGGAGAAGGTCCAAAAGCAAGTGACCACGAACATGATCACCTTGAGCTTTGGGACAAATCTCCCAGAGGTCCGAGCTCCGGCCGGGGTAGTTCCTATCCCCAAGGCGGTTTTGAAGATCACCAACGACGATCCTCACAACCAGCGGGAGAAGGGCTTGGTCCCGCAGACCCTACCATCAGGACAGATAATGTGGGTCCACCCAGACCTCCTCAACGATGAACAGTGGACTGCAAAGCCTTTGAAAGAGGCCAAGAGAAAACATTGCAATGTCGTCTCTGCCATTCCGGATAGAGACGGCGAAGTAATAGCCGCCCTTACTGAATCCGAGGAGGATGCCAACGTCTTCGCCATGAGGGTAGGAAAGGAATTCGCCAAAGAATACCCCACGAGGGCAGAGATCACGGCAAGACCTCCCGCGAGGCCAGCCACAACAACCCCTCCCAATCCAGATGCACCCAGCTCAAGCCGTCAACCTTTCCGGTTCAACGTGCTCACATAACTAAAAAGCATTCCCACGCGAATTACCATGTACGACCTCCTTAGACTATCCAGGTCTACACGGGAGGCCCTACAGGAAGCGTTGGCGGATTCAGAGGCATTCTCGACCCATTTCTCGAAAGAGACGGAGACGGAACAGGAATGTGCGAATTGTTGCCAGGTCTCAGATAGACGAGACCCGTGCATCACCTTCACTCCTGAGGACATGCTCATCAAGAGCACGTCTCACGATCGACCTCTGTACTTCACGGGATATGTCAGATCGGCGAAAGTGGATCGGATCCAAGTCGACCCGGGTTCTGCGCTGAGCATCGTACCCCTAAAATTAATCAAGCACCTGGGGATACCGCCGAAGCGTTTATCCTCGACCACGATGACCATTTTCGGCTTTAACGCCACGGGGACGCGGCCGCTGGGTAAAATCCGCCTAAAATGCCGCATAGGCGACATGAAGACGGAGGTGACCTGCTATGTCATCGATGCCGAGCCTTCCTACAACGTGCTCTTAGGACGCCTGTGGATCCATGGCAACCGAATAGTTCCGTCCACCCTTCACCAGTGCTTGAAGTACGTCGACGATTATGAACGTGTGAAGACTATAGTAGCCGACAGACAACCTTTCAAAGGCGTCGAGAATTACTTCACAGACTCTCTGCTGTATCAGGACCCCGTCGAACCGCCAGTTGAGGAGCTGGAAAGCGGCAACGAGGCGGATAGCGAACCTGAGTATGGCGATAACCTAATACTAAACGACTTCGAGTCAATTGTAATCGGGTATGAGAGTCACCATGTAACCAACGCCGTTCAGGCGGGGAAGATTATCATGAATGAAAAGTCCGACTTTGCTTATGTGTCGTCTTGTTCTACGTCTGAGGACGATGAACCCAATGACTCGTGGACAAAACTCCACGGCGATCCCTCCCTGCACATGCCGGTATGCTCGTCGTACGTCGCGAGGAGGCGGCCGATTGACTCGTCGCGAGCCGTGTTTGTTGTGCTAGCCCGAGATAAATATCGAAAAGACATTATCTTCGGCCGGATCGACCAGCCCTTGCGCACGCTCTGGAATGAGTCTGAAGACGAAGACCCAGCGCCCTAGTTTTTGCAGTACAGTCGAATTGTGAAACGCATGATGAGCGATATGGGGTACGACCTCACTCGTTTAGAGGGCCTCAATTACGGCCGAGGACGCAAGACGGTCATCCAACCCGCTTACGTACCTAAGGGGAAACCCTCAAATTACTTCAACAGGACTAGGAGAGGCTTAGGCTACTCCTCCTCCTCGTTGGATTTGTGTTTCTACGTCAACGACGATTCCGACTATGCATGTTCAGGGGATCAATCGTCAGTAACCTCGGCATGGGACTCGGATGTCAGCGTGAGGGATCTGTTCGAGGGCCTCACAGTCAACATGGCCACGATAGATCCCGTTGAGCTTGCGGAGGATGGACAACTTCCACTTTATGACGAGACATGAGATCGCCATGTTAACGCCCAGTGGAGCAGTCGCTTCGAGCAGCGGGAACCACCGACTGAAGACGAAATCCTCCAGGTAAAATGGGCACTGAGGCGAACCCCAAGCCTATATTCATCAGCGGCAGTCTGCCACCCTAAGAAAAAGAAGACCTCATCGCCCTCATACGGGAATACATTGACGTCTTCGCGTGGAATTACGAGGATATGCCTAGCTTGGATCCGCGGGTCGCTACGCATCGCCTCAACATCAGCTCAGACGCCAAACTAGTCAAACAATAGCAGAGACGCTTTCGCCCTCAGATCATGGAGGCGATTGAGGCTGAAGTGAAGAAGCTCATTGAATCCGGCTTCATCAGAGAGGAACAACACCCTGACTGGGTGGAAAACATTGTTCCGATCTTGAAGAAAAACGGTAAAATCCGTATCTGCATTGACTTCAGGAACCTCAACACCGCGTACCCAAAGGATGAATTTTCCTTGCCCATCACGGATGTCATCATTGACAACACGTGCGGATTCGAGAGGATGTCCTTCATGGACGGTTTCTCAGGGTACAATCAGATCAAAATGCACCCCGAAGATGAGAAACACACTTCGTTCCGCACTCCAATGGGGGTGTACTGCTACACGGTCATGCCCTTTGGACTCAAGAATGCTGGTGCAACCTATCAACGCGCCATGAGCACGATCTTTCGAGAGCACCTGCGAAAGACGGTGGAATGCTATGTAGACGACCTGGTCATGAAGAGTCGCCACAAAGACGACCACCTCCAAGACTTGAGGATGATGTTCGAACTCATGAGGACTCATCAGCTCAAGATGAACCCCACGAAGTCATTTCTAGGGATGTCTAGTGGTAAATTCCTGGGCTTCGTCGTCACGACGAAAGGGATCCGGATCGATCCAGACAAGGTGCGAGCCGTTCAAGAGCTTCAGCCGCCCCGAAATCTTAAAGAATTGAGAGGTCTTCAAGGACGATTGGCTTACATCCGAAGGTTCATTTCAAACCTTTCGGGCAAGTGCCAGCCGTTCTCCAAACTTATGAAGAAGGGCACTTCCTTCGTATGGGACGAGTCTTGCCAAAAGGCCTTCGAGGACATCAAGGTTTACCGTTCGAATCCGCCAGTCCTCGCTGCGTCAATCTCAGGGAGACCATTCGTCATCTATATCCGGGCTATGGAGCATTCTCTAGGTGCTCTCTTAGCACAAAATGATGACGTGGGCCATAAGCAGGGCATCTACTACTTGAGTAGGACCCTACAAGGGGCTGAACAACGGTACCCGATGGTCAAAAAAGAATGTCTGGCACTGGTTTTCGTCGTCCAAAAGATGCGATATTACCTGGTGGGCTAGACAATCCATGTCATCTCCCGGATAAACCCTATTCGGGTCTTCATGACACAACCCGCCGTATTGAACTGGCGCCTGGCTAGGTGGGCTCTTCTCCTCTCTCAGTATGATATCCACTTCATGCCCCAAAAGTCCGTCAAGGGACAGGCCATCTGCGATCTCATGGCTAGTCATCCACTGGGGTCAAAGACCGACCTGTTCAAGGATTTGCCAGATGAACCGCCCGAAGCCAACGTAACTTCGTTACCAGAGTTGTGGCAGATGTTCTTCGATGGTGCGTCTCGCGCAGCCCCGGATGGCTCTATTGTTGCAGGAGTGGGGGTAGTCCTCACTTCTCCGCATAACCACATGCTACCCCGAGCCTTCTCTCTGACAGAGCCGTACACCAACAACGTGGCCGAGTACAATGCGTTACTCATCGGACTCGAGCTAGCGAAAGAGCTAGGGATAAAGCATCTCGAGGCTTACGGCGATTCCTAACTTATCGTCAAACAGATGACCGACGAATACGAAGTTAGGAACGATGACTTAGTCCCACTCCACAAGGCGGCTGTCCGACTAGTGGAATCATTCGAGAACTTCCGCATTGAGCACGTGCTACGTTCCAAGAACACACATGCGGATGCCCTCGCTTCCCTGGCGGCCAATTTGGTTCAACCATTCGGGACAACCCAATGGGTCACAGTGGCAAGCAGAAAGCTCTTTCGACTGAAAGACGCCCCAGAAGCGAACGCCACCCATCAAGTTTCAGATCAGCCCGGTGCTGAGGATTGGCGCCTCCCGATCATCGATTACGTCCTATACGGCGTATTGCCCGAAGACGCAAAGGAGCGGGAGTCTATTCGGAGACGCGCCGCGAGATTCTACTATGATTCGAACACCAAGACGCTATATCGAAGATCTTACGACGGCTTGTTGCTCCGATGCCTTTCAAAAGCGAAGGCACAAGAGGCTCTGCGCGAGGCCCACAACGGCGTTTGTGGAGCTCACCAATCCGGACCCAAACTTTGGGATCGCCTGCGGAGGATAGGCTATTTCTGGCCTGGGATGGTTCACGACGCAGTCGTCTACGCGAAGCGCTGCCATGAGTGCCAAGTCCACGCCAACTACATGCATCAGCCGCCAGAGGACCTCCACCCGACAAAGGCCTCCTGGCCCTTCGAAGCATGGGGAATGGACATAGTTGGCCCAATATCCCCACCGTCGGCGAATGGTCATCGTTTCATCCTTGCGATCACTGACTACTTCTCTAAGTAGGCCGAAGCCGTCCCCTTGAGAGAAGTCAAGACTAACGACGTGATTAAGTTCATCAAACACCACGTCATCTACCGATACGGCGTACCCCGACGTATCATTCATGACAATGATACGCAATTTGTCAGCCATGCATTCACCAGGTTCTGCGACAAGTTTCGAATACAGAACCTCTCTTCCACGGCTTATAACCCATCGACAAATGGCTTGGCCGAGGCCTTCAACAAAACAATCATTAAAATCTTGACCAAGTTAACCTCAACCAGCAAACGCGACTGGAACGAAAAACTTGGCGAAAGCTTGTGGGCGTATCGCACAACGGTTCGCACACTGACTGGCCACACGCCCTACTCATTGGTGTACGGATGTGAGGCCGTATTACCACAAGAAATTCAAATTCCATCTCTCCGCGTCGCCTTAGCAACGGGAATGATGGTGAAAGACAACCACCGACAACGACTCGCTGAGCTCGAAGCGTTGGACGACAAACGGCTAGAGGCTCAGCAACACATTGAGTTCTATGAAGCCCGAATGGCCAAAGCGTTCGACAAAAAGGTTAAGCGCAGGGCCTTCAAGGAGGGAGAATTGGTACTCGCCGTCTGCAGACCAATGATCCTCACCTCTAAGAAGAAAGACAAATTTAAATCTAAGTGGGAAGGGCCATTCGTAATAGAAATAGTCTATTCAAATGGAGCCTACCGCCTTGTCAAGCCAAACGGCGACAAGATCATGATGCCTATCAACGGCAAACACTTGAAGAAGTACTACCCTTAATCCTTCCTCACCAACTCCCACGAGTGCATGAGTCTAAACTGGTCCTCACCCCTCCAACTGGTGCACGAGGTTAAACTGTCCCTACTTCATCCGCTCTGGCGGAACATCTCTACTGCATTCAATTCGCCTATCTTCTCCGATGAGATGGCGGATCCACTTAAGTCGTCCATATCACGACAAACACATTCAATTCGCCTATCTTCTCCAATGAAATGGCGGGTCCACCAAAGTCGCTCATATCGTGGCAGACCTAATTCAATTCGCCAATCTTCCTCAATAAGATGACGGATCCACTCTAATCGCTCACGTCGCGGCAGGGGCGAAAGTCAATTCGCCGACCCTCCCCAACAGGACGACGAATTCAACAAAGTCGCTCATATCGCGGCAAACAACTCGGTTATGTTAACTGTCACCTCTAACCGAGCTAACTTATCAGTCTCCCTCAACGAGATGGTAAGGCCCCATAGTTGCTCCGATCGCAACAAAGCTTCATCAGGTTAATGATTACCTCCGATGATCGGCGCCGCTATTCTTACGAATCGCATAGCCTAAGTGATAACCTACCACGCGATGTGTTATTGCTTTGGTCGATAGTCACACTCCTACGTCCCTGAACTACTCGACCTATTCCAGCTATCCTAATATTCTCTTAGGGTAACTGATGGGTAGCAGCCTACCACGCGATGGCTCCTACAACAATCGAGCGTCATATTCCTACATCCCTGAACGATTCGATTATCACCTATGTCGCCGCCTACCCATACGATGACAATTGGCGAGAGCGGTTCGGCAGACGGCCTGTCTGTCGGTCCACCAAGCGACAGCTCGTCGAGTGGCGAGTCAAAGCTAGGTTCTTCAGTTGGCCGCATGAACGAGCGATTGTTCTTTGTTGCAGACTAAGTGTTACTCTCTTGATCTCATCAGAGCTACAACGCAAAAATCGGGGTTAACCCGATCCCACGCCGTGAACAACCGAGGGAAGGACAAGAACCTAAAATGACTAAGTCCAAAACAAGACAGTCGAATGCTCGCCAAGTTCAATTCAAATGCCAAACAGTGCGGACAAAAGAAAGAAAACTGTGCATACGAAGCAAAAATAAGCAAAAATTAAAGGCCATTACGGGCCAGGAGCCACATACATAAGTGTGCAAGTTATGATGCCTGTGGCATCAACTAAAATGACAAACAAAACAACAAAAAAAAAGGAGGGAGGCAGGCCTCAGAGGAACTTCAGCAGGCTAAAAGAGAAACGCTTGGCCTTGACCGCCATACGATCCGCCTCCCGCCGGATCCTCGCCTTCTCCATCTGCTTCTGCTGCCAGCTGACCAAGTCCGCCTTGCTGTCCTCTTCCTCCTGGTGAAGAAGCTGCAGCGCCCTCTCCGCTTCTCTGGCGGCCTCGCCGAGCCTCCTCACCTCGTGTTCGCGCTCCCGCAGCTTCGCCTCACCACGAAGAGAGCCGGCGTCCTCGAAGAAGGCCCTGTCCAGATAAGCGTCCATCCGGTCCAGAACAGCCCGATGTCGCTTCCGCAGACGTTAGAGCTCGGCCTCTTTCGCCTGGATCTGCTTCGCCCGCTCTTCGCGCTCGAGCAGAAGGCGCAGAGAGAGGGGCGGGGGCACATCGGAGGGGTCCTCGTAGGCTAGCTCCTCGAGGCGGTACATCCACCCCTCAACCCACTGGAGCTCCCGCTCGCATTGACGAGCGAATGAGATACCGCCCGCTCGCTGGATCTCCCTCAAGCCGGCTTCCATAATCGGAAGCGCGTCGAAGTATCGCTCGCCACCCGCGCCTACTGAAATGGCGATCCCCCGCACCAAATCCTCCAACCTTTGGAGGGGGACGAAGGCAGGATGAGCCACAGGGTCTGGGACCGAAGACCCCTGGACTGAACCCACCGGGGAAGTGGGGGGAGCGTTTACGTTGAAGACGGTGGCGGAGGAGCCAACCTCCTCAGAGGCGCTGTGGTCAGAATCGGAGGCCATGAGAACAGAAGTTAAGGGAGCGGTCTTTCGTCTAGCGAATTTTTCTCGAAAAGAAGAGAGCGTGACTGAGAAGATGGCGAGTACGGGAGATATAGCCGAAGCTGTAACGGTCGCGATCTCTACCCTTGAGAAATCGAACGGCCCAGATGCCTTGCGGCGCTTCGAGCTCAACGCCATTTAAGGCCATGCTTCTCGAGACCCGAACCGACCGATCGGATGAAGCCCAAGAGATGAGGCGTTCTGTCACTTCGCCATTAATGAGCATTGACACGCCTTTAAGGCCTTAGCTGGCAAGCATTTGGGCCCGCTAAGAGACGCGCGACACAAGGTTTCGCCTATAACCTAAGCTCGCCAGAGGCTGAGTTGGGTCTACAACACAAACTCGCCCTTTTCGAAAATTCCGCTTGCGTTCCAAACTCGCCAGCGTCCAGGGTTATCCTCAACACGGATCCGCCAACACTGGGGGTTCGCCTACGGTTCGAGTTTGCCAACAGTCAAAGTTAACCTTCAAGCAAACTCGCCTGTGGTTTAATATGACTCTCCCAGCAAATTCGCCATCATTTAGACTAGCCCGTATTCGAGTTGAGTCTTTGCCCGAGGAGTGCCACCTGATTCGCTGATGGCCATGCCAAAGAAACATCAAAGAGTGATACATCCAAAGGAAGCATGAAAAGAAGAAAAACACAAACTTTCTCAGATGCTTCTAGACAGTACATTTGAACAAAGTTACGATTTCATAACTAAGAAAGTCACAATGCTACGTTCAAAAAAGCAAGACATGCACCAGTTGTTCGTTAAAGCAATACATTTGAACAAAGTTATGACTTCGCAAGTCATGACATAGTTTCAAAAGCAGGATAAACAAGCAAAGTGTCTTAAACACAGTTGAAATCTTAGTCAAACACACTAAAAGTGGAAAGCTCTTCGTTGGCCAACGCCACCCGTCTCGCGTGGTCCTCCTGAGCCTTGTCCTCAGCCGCTTTCTTAATCCGGTCTTCGGAGGTCGACTTGGCGGCAGCGTCTTTTTCACGCAAGACCAGGAGGCGTTGAGTTTCCACCTCAGCTTTTTTGCTGACCTTGACGACATCAGATTGAAGCCCTCCCAACTTCGCCTCCGCCTATCCCAGTTCGGCTCTCAGATGAGCTATCGTACGATTGAGGTCGACGATTTCCTCCTCCGATTGATGTTGTTGACTCACCCAGAAATCGGCGATGGATGCCGAATCAGCGATTTCTTTGGAACGAACCTCATGTTCCTGAGCTTCCCGACGCCTAATAAAAGCCAAGCAAGACTCCATATGTGACGCCCCTGGGTCATCTATTATGCATGAACATGTAATGGGGGTAATTATCATAGTCAGATAAACCAAACAAACCCCCAAATACGAGTAAAAACACTCAAATACACCAAATCTGGAAATCTGGAACAGGGAGTCGTCGGTCGACCGATCCGGTCGACCGAACTCTGATACAAAATCAGAACGGTCGCCCGCCAGCACCGTCGGTCGACCGATATCTTATTCGGTCGACCGATTTTGAATCGCGGTCGACCGATAATCTATCGCGGTCGACCGAAATCCAGCCGCGGTCGACCGGAGCCCTGACTCGAGCTCAGCGGTCGACCGCGTCGGTCGACCGCCGAGCGGACAGAACCCTGCCTGGGTTCTGTCAGCTGCTGAAACCTGTAACGAAAACTTTTGATTTCTATGCGATAACATTTGCTGAAGCAAACCCAACATCAAACAACCAAAATCAGGTTTCGAAACTACTCTTCTAATAAACGAATCATTAAGGAATAAACCAAAACGTTTAGATAGGTTGTAAAAAGAAACGTTTTAAACTCCTGTTAGATAAACTTCCAGATCCAGATCTCAGAAACTAACATGAGAGATTGATTCTTAAGGTTCCTATTACTGAGAACTCGTTTTTGTACGAAAATACTGCTTGGGCTCATCAGAAATCTCATGAAAATCATAATGAAATAGTAAAAATAAGGGGGGTGAGGGATTGGGCGAGATGATACTCGCCTTAGGTGCTGATGAACGCTGTGGGGATGATCCTCCTTGCTCAAATCTGCAGAAATCTCCTGGAGCTCCTCCAACTCCTCCAATCTCCAGCTCCAGATAGGGTTACGTTTGGGGAAGAAGAGGAAAGAAAGAAGGAAAGAGGCTAGGGTTACGATTTGGGGGTTCAGCCCTTGCCTCCTGGGTTGAGTTGGTTTAAATACCAACTCCCCAACCCGACCCGAAACCCAAAAGCCCAAATACCAAAACCCGAAACCAAAACTGAAATACACTCTCTGACCGCTGATCGGTCGACCGCGCCGGTCGACCGCGTCGGTCGACCGATCAGCACTAAAATGCCTACTGATGGCATTTTTTCCTGCTGATCGCCAACTCACTCGATTTCTCTCACTTGAAAATACCTGCTGGGTTCCCAAACACTGATAAAATCATTTATCTGATATACCTATGCATATATTTATGATTACTCATCATACGGGAAATATTTACTATCATTAATTCACATATATATTATAGAAAAATATTCGGGGTTTTACATTCTTCCCCCTTAAAAGAATTTCGTCCTCGAAATTCGGAAATCATACTAACTTGCAATATGAACTCTCATATAACCTTATAGAGATATTTACACTTAACGATCTATAATGATAATATTCTCGCTAAATTTCTAATCTGATGGAACTAGTACATCGGGTGAAAAATCCAAACAAGGAACCCCCCATACATATACCATGTGTTCCAAAAGATTTAAAAATTAACGATAATATACTCATTATAGTGTTAAATGTAAACATAACCAAAGATGTGCACATAATCAAAGACATGAAATCAAAACAAGAATTCATTTACCTGCTCAACCAAAAGTGGGTAGTCACGACGCATGTCCTCCTCGCGCTCCCAAGAAATCTCCTCGATGCCTCCTCGGTTCCACTGAACTTTTACCAAGGGAATTACCTTGTTCCTAAGCCTCTTGTCCTCTCTGGCAAGAATGCGAACCGGCATCTCAATAATAGACAAATCATCCCGAAGCTCAATCTCCGGTGTATCCAATACTCGCTGCTGCTCCTCGTCGTGGGTGATTAGACATTGAGGACTATTTCATAGAAGTTGTAAAGGCTGTGTGCCTTATTTCATTTTTGGTCAGATGTTTGTACTTGAGACTTGTTCAGTACCCCTGCTTATCTATTCTGACATTGTTTATGTATTCCCATTTGTTGGATGATGAGATATCTATTTGATCATTTAGATTTCATCAGTCATTCGAGTATTATCTTTTACCTGTTCTTGTACCTACACCTGTTATTGATTCTACTAGAAAGATGTTGATTGTGATGGTGAAACATGTTATTGCACGGTGTGGTGCATGGCAGGTTTGACATTCTTGGTTTCACCTTGGACTGTAGCCTTGTGTGAACCCAGGGGCGTCACACCATATAAACTTCCGGGCCCTCCCGCAGCAATGTCTCTAGCCCTATCATGCACGACTCCAGAAGACAGAACTCCTGCATGCAACGGGTGGCAAGCCGATTTTCGCCCGATCGTCGAAAGTCAACTACGCGATCCAGGAGAGATTGCCTGAAGCTGTCAAAGCTGCCCATGCCGAGATTGACAAGGGAAATCACCTGCCTCACGGCATTGTCAAACTCCTCGACGCGAGCCTGCCAGGGCAAGGAGCCAGGGGGAGCAGGCTCTTGACCCGGGGCGAGCACTGCGATAGGCGGAACCTCGAGGCAAGGTTCGGTTCCTGGCTACGGAGCGGGGCCACGGGCAGGAGAAGCCACCTGACTCTCGGGTTCATCATCGGAGATCAGAATGGGCTCAGCCTCATGCTCCTCGGGAAGCGGCACACCGCCATGGGCTGTGAAGCACAGCGAGGGCATGAAAGGGGGGGTTAGGCGAGAAATACCTATCCATGCCTGAGCGGGGGTTGAGTTAAAGACATACCTTCGGCAGCAGCTGCTTCTGTAGCACCCGAAGAAGACGCCGCCTTCCTCTTCTTAGAAGCAGCCCTCTTGACCTTCGGTGCCATCTGGAGAATGCAAGAGAAGCTTAGATCTTCCCTGAAAAGAGACGGCAGGAAAACTTTGGTCTCTTCTTGACGAGGGGGAGGGGTATTAGAATACCCTGACCCTAGACAGTTATCGACGACTCGATTGGACCCTTTAGGCCCAAACAGTTGAAGGGAGGGCCGAATATCCCGTATCCTATAGGAGCGATTGAGATTCAGTAGTTCCTAGACACGATCTCTAACCAACGGCCCAGATCGGGCGCGAAGGACGAAGAGACCCATCGCACCACAATTAATGCGAGGCGGCGCACCCACGTCTTCGTAACCGACGTGCACGTGGGTGAACACACGATCCGCTAAAAACGGAGCCAACTCGTAACCGAAATCGCTGTTAATGTGACAACTGCGAATTCACCCTCAGACAAAATTCGCCTACAGGCGAAATGAGTCTGTTACCGAAATCTGTCGAGGAAAGTGTCCCACGGCTAAACGCCGACTAGTGCACAGAAATATCTATGTTATATATAGTATGCACACAAGCAATAATCGCCAGAAACAAAGGGATAATTTCATTCACGAAAGGGAAGTCCTATTACAACGGAAAATTAAAGGCGAATTACAAATCTTTCAGCCGCCGTTCCGCCTCGTGAACCTCAGCGGCGTGGCGAAGCTCGAGCCTTCTCAAGACTTCTCGACGAAGATCCTCCTCTGTGCGCGAGATTAAGTCTTGAATGATCTTTTTGACATCCTTGAGAGCTCGGTCCTTCTCCTCAACAGAGTCAGTGACCAGTTGCCGACGGGACTCAATACCCTCCAACTCCTTGGCCACCTGATCACGAGCCTTCTCTTGAACGGCTAGGGAAGCCTGTGCGTCAGCTATAACCTGTTTTAGCCTATCTATTTCGAAAGAGAGTCGGGAGAACCGGTTATCGGCCGTCTCTTGCTCACGGGCCACTCGGGCATCCTCAGCCCTGGCCTGCTCCAACTCTGCTGACAACTGTAACTCCAGCGACATACTCTCGTTTAGGTGGCGATCGCGCTCTGCCATAGCTACTCGAACTTCGCGGGAGGCGAGATCAACCAGAGTGGAACTTTCCGCGTGAAGAGCGAGCAGTTGCCGAACAGCCCCCTCCACTTCGTTCAGACGCCAAAAGTATGGCCTCGCCGCAGCAGCGCCAAGCCTCTTACGCAAAAAGAATGCGTCGTGTTCAAGATCCTCCTTGAATTCCTCGAAGGGGAAACTCTCCTCCAAGACCAGCCGGATGCAGTGGGCCAAAGTATCTTCGAAGTTGGCCAGAGCTCGCGCCACCTGCGTCTTTCGCCAGCGTTCCAAGGGAGAGAGCGGCATCTTCGGCCGAGGATAAAGTCACAATCGAGGTACTGGTGGTCATGATCGCAGAAGCAACGGTTGGCGCCGCTAGAGCCGGAGCAACCGCTGGTGCCACCAGAGTGGCAGTGGCAGAGTCGCAGGTCACCACCGACAAGGAAGTGGCCATCAGCCCAATGGGGGTTCCTCCTTGAGCTGGAGACTCTTGCACCGAGCGCTCACCCCCGACCGGTGCTCCCTCGAAGGTGGAGGTTCCCCCTTGTTGACCCGCAGGGACCGATACTTCCTCTTCGCTCGATAGCGCCTCGTGAATTGAGACGTCGTCATCCGCCACAGATTCGCCTGAATGACCCTCCCAAGAGGGAGGATCCTCCTTGGGAGTAACTTCACGAGAGGGGCTAACTACAGATACAAAAAAAAAATAATAAATACCTCCTTGGCTTGGAAGGATTAACAGCACTAAAACTCATGCTTACCTGAGCCCCCTAGTTCTCTTTCGTCTCCACTCCCCTCCTCTTCGTCAGAAGGGATGGGGATCGCTTTCTCGACTGCACCTGCACGGATTCAATATGAACAGTCAGAAAATACGAACCCAACTTCGTACACAAGAGCACCGCGCCGAAAGATTACCTCCTGGCGTAGGTACAGGAGTTGTTGAGACCCCCGCCTGTGACCCCACATCGGATGAAGGAAGCGTTTCCTTCGAAATCGCCGGAGCCGTTTGTGGCACGGTAGAAGGGGCAGGTTGAGCAACTCCTGCCCCAGAGACAGTACCATCCCGACCAGCCGCCGCTCTAGTGGTCACCACAGTCTCCTCGCTACGGGCCCTCTTGGCCGCTTCCGCTCTAGAACTCTCCACCACTTCTCGCTGCCGTTTCGAGAGCAACGAGCTGCTTGGAGATAACAGAGGCACCCCCATCCGCCCAGCAATCGTGCTCTGGGCTTGCTCCAGACGTTCACCCGCTCGAGCCAACTCAACAGGCTCCCTACGCTCGTCTTGAGGGTCCAAGGGAAGACTAGGAGAAGGGGCTCGCACCTCAGGCGCTGCAGATTCGTCTGGATCCATGTCGCCACCTTCGGAGTCTTCAGCCAGGTCCTCAGACAACGACTCCTTAACCGTTTGACGGCCCCTCTGCCTCGAAGTACGTAGAGGCCTTCTGGGGGGACCCCCTGCTCCGCCAGACATGAGCCGCCAAACCAAAAGCCTTCGGGATCGGCACTAGCACCCCGATACCACCTGCAGTACAGGAGAGTGTGGAGCAAATCACGATCCTTCACAGGTAGTTCAAAGCGGGCCTGGGTACCGCCAGCATAGGTCCAGAACCATCCCCGAGCTCCGTCCACCAATCCTCCTTCGAAGTGCAGGTGGGGATTGGCGTTGCCTACGTACAATTGGTCGTAGCCAAACTGACGGGCGAACCTGCAAGGGATATACGGCTCGAGATAACACACAGAGCCCGTCCGTAAGACGTGATACCCCGGTCGGATGTTCACCAGCTAGCGAAAAGCACCGCGGGAGAGGGCCGTATGATGATCCGCCGTTGGTGCATCTCTAAAAGACTCCCCATATCCTCCTCCGCTAAAATAAGGGAAGAAATGACAGAAGTTATAATGGACAAAATGCGAAAGCGTCTTCCGCGCGTCGGGAATGTCCTTACACTTCCAGGAGCACCTCTCCAAGCGCTCGACGAACGGGACAAACTTGTCTCCTGGAAGAGTCGCAGGAGCGCTCATCAAGCATTCGCAATGGCAGACAAACCATGCCATCAAATAGGTATACAGCAGTCCCACCCTAGGATTAGGGGTCCTAATGATCTCTCCTGCCCCTTCATCGATGGTCGATACGCGGCAGAATTAGGTCATCAGAGTGCGGAGCCCCCGGTGAATGCACGCTATCATCGCCGATACTAGGGCGTAGGACTTACCGTGAGCCAGGCAAACTGCGGGATACACGACTTCCACAGGAAGCGCCTCGAAAGAGTGAGTGGGAACTACACACCTCTTCAGCCATAACATGAGGTACCCGGCAAGCAGAGCCTTCCCAGATATGGGGGACTTTGCCTGATGATGGAACGAGCAAAGGACCGTACCAGCCTTGAATCCGCCCTCGTCACGTTCGAGGGTCAGGGTGCTTCCCTCTCCAGCGGTCCTCGCCTCCACCTCAGATTGGTCGCACTCACCTAGCGGGAGAGCGGGCTTCCCCTTGACATCGTTCCCTGGGAACAGATAATCAGCCCAATTCTTGTGACTGATACCAGGAGTCCTCTTCTTCTTCCCCTTATGATCCGATGCCCCTAAAATACTAAGGCAGATATGGTAGTGGCAGAGTAACTCCCATAGAGTTTCGACCGCTAAAGGGGAATGGTTCGAAAGCTGATCAAACTCGCCTGGGTCCGGGACGTACTCTTCATAGGGAAAATCTCCCAGAGGCAGCCCTGACACATCATACATCTCGTGAGGGGTAATGCCAAGCTCCCCGTTAGGGGTGAAGAACGTGCCGCTTTCCGCACAGTACAGTTCCAGGACGCTGTGGAACTGGGAAGCGTTGATCCGCAAACCATGTCAAGTGGCTTGAATGGCCACATACAGCTCCGAATTCTGGAGGTCAGAATTCTCAGCCAGAATATAATCGATGATCTTGGACCACCAAGTTTCGCTACCAGGCGCCGAATATACCCACCCCGGGGCTCTGAAGTCCTTTGGAGGGAATTTACCACCAACGCGGAAGAAGCGGTGGCGAAAAGTCTCCGCTACCGCCGTCGTCTCCCCTGCCGGCAGCTCATTGGATAACAGGCCAGGGCGTAGACCCGTCACACGCTTACAGGAACTCTCCACACCATATCCAGCCAAAGAACCCGTAAAAACGCCATAGGTGACCCCGTCCTGAGTCGGAGTCAAGTCCCAGTGCATCATGCGGGGGACCGCGAGGGATCGCAGTTCGACAATCGAGAACCCTCTCGGCATGCTGGGAAGGTAATAGTGAGTCCCTTCCACCGTGTGGAACCACCTGCTTTCTTTGAGCAGCAGAGCGGAAGGGTCAGATGATGCATCAGTCGTCAATTCGCGTAATGTCAGATGATGCCCGTCCGAGACCCTCTTTATCAAGCCATGTGGCTTATCAACAGCGAACACGGGTGCCGGAGCCAAAGAAGGGAATCGAAGAGGCGCCGCATAGCCCGTACCCCCGGCATGGCCAATAGCCGCACCCTCCGGAAGAGCCTCATCAGAAAAGGTCACTGCGAGAAGGAGCAAAAGTTAGTCAAGACAAAACCCGCTGTAATGGGCGAAGTCGCCTATCAAACGAGTACGGGCGAATGTGCTTGCCGAAAGGGGAAACCTATTTCGAACAAGGCCTGTCCGAGCAAACAATGCCCTCCTCTATCGGGAAGGGGGCCAAACTCGCCTATCAAAAAGCGAGTTTGCCACTTCCCGCTAAAGGTGGGGTTCGCCCACGGAAACAGAAATCGCCCTCTATAGGCAAACAGGGCTAACTTCGCCCCAAATTGGGGAAAATGCCAAAGGGCGGCAGAATGCCAAAGCGATGAGAGGCGCTCATCTCCCTAGCCCGACACCTGTAACCGACTCGTGGTCACCAGAAAGGCCTCGCGACTTACCCAAACGTGACTCCGGCATGCGAAGGGGCGCACCGGCGGAGAGACGGTCGGAAAAGGGTCCGGGCCCTTTTCCCTTTGCGACACACTTCTTGGATCGTGGCGCCATTAAAGGATGGAGCAGGACTCTATCTACTAAAAAAAAAGTTTTCAGAGATTTCTTGAACACGACAGCTCTCGAGGGGAGAAGACGGCTCGCTTAAAAGACCTAACTTCCCACGTGGCCACGAACGTCCTCGAAAGGCGAACCCCCCGCGGATGGGAGACGTGGCCACGATTGAAACGAACGGCTCAGATCGCCTCCAGTGTAGCAGAGGGACCGTTGAAACAGGAAACAGGCCAGTCATGACCCGAAACCCGAACCGGAATCAACGGTTATATCCGACGGTTGAATTCGAAAACTACGGCCACGATCCGAACGAGGCATACGAAGCCGACGTCAGGGTGTCAAGTCGTAACGAAAGCAACATGACGGAACTGCGCCGCCTTAGCTGGGGGCGCGGGGCCCCACCAATGGATACGTGACCCACTTACAACTGAACCTGTTTTCGCCCTCAAAGGAAAGATCTCAGCGGCGAAGGTCCCGATAAAATCCGCAGGTCGGATGAAATTTCACCATCGAAGCCCAGCTTCGCCTGCGTGACTCGCCCACCCCTGGGGAACAGGCGATTTGCCCAAAATTTCAAAATCAATAAAGTAACTTTGTTTAGACCCGCGCCCCAGGCGGCTAGGGGTCGGAGTAGAAATCTTAGCATTAAGCCTAAGAGAAACTACTCGACAACTCATCATACTGAGGGGAATAGTATGACTAGCCCGATTCAAACGGTAATCGGTAAAGGCAGATCAAACCCGTTGATAGCTGAGGGTTTGTTAAAAATCCTAAGACACTTGATTCACCTAAAATTCCTTTATTCAAAGTATTCCAGACCATACGTAAGCAGGTTTTGGTCTGAAAACTTTGAAGGGGGTCTTGTAGACGGTAAAAATTACCGCGGCGGACTAGCAAAGAAATTCGCCCATAAATCGAGACTATCCACGTAGATGAAGAATGGAGTGTAGCCATAAGACGGATTCGACGGCACACCTAGGCCCCCACACACCAAGTCGCATGGAAGTGGATCCGCCCTCATAAGTCAGATCCGCTCGCAGATGTTCAAATCCGCCCTCATGAGCCAAGGCCGCTCACAGGGGTGCGAATTTGCCTCCATCTGCGCGCAGGGGCTCAAATCCGCCCCCATATACCAAACCCGCCCACAAAGGGCCACGTCTACCTACGCAAGTTGAAAGCCGGGTTTCCAGGGACGAATCTCCCCCATTTCCCACGATGCGGGGAGGGAGCACAACGCTCCAGATTCGTCAGATGGCCGCCCGCAATCCAAGCGAACAAGATAGGCGCCAGACCGGCCTGCATACTCATAAATGCGGGTCACTTCACCCATCAGAATGGAAAACCAAAGCCGCCGGCGCGCCGCAAGCTATCTGGAGCTCGCTCAGACACGCGACGTCCATTCTCCAACCTCTATCAAGACATAGGGAGAGGAAAGAAGGCACGGGACCCCAGGACCGTCAAATGGTCACTCGGTGGCTCGCAGCGTGGTTGAGCAGACAGCTGCCAGAGCAGCCTGCATCCTCATAAATGCTGCTTACCTCACTCGTCCAAACGGAGAGCAAGAGCCGTCGGTGCTCGCTGAGTTGGTCAGATCCACTCACGCATCTGGCGACCGCTGTCACGGGTACGAGGAGGGGCTTTCCCACTCCCACGCGACGCGACGCAACACGCGGCTCATCGAATGATCGCTGGCAACACAGAGAAACAGCAGAATATCTCTGGACAATGTATGGTCACATCCCATAATTTAAGGAACAGCCAAATTGTATCTCTCCTGTTAAAAGGCTTCTTTTAGCAACTTGGGAAAGGATCGATCGATTGATCAATCAAGAGAGGAAGAAGCTTTCTGCAAACCCTTGCATTACAGCGTCATCTCCTAGCTCCGAGCCCCGATCGCCGGCGAGCCAGAAGAGACGAACTCCTTCACCTCGAGCTTCTACTGAGTACTGAAGCTCTCCGACAACCTCGGTCGAATCGTCCAAGGGAGGCAAACTCGGCATAAGCACCGAGCGAAGCATCCTGTAGCTACCTTAAAGTCCCCACGATTAAACAAAGAGGGCCTTCCCTCTGCTTCTGTTGTAATTCAGATTGATTTAGTTTGTAATAAGCTTTCTTATAAATACAAACAAAATCCCCCATTTTCGGGAAAATCAGAAATTTACACCTACAGTATAAGAGAGTATAAGAGTATAAGAGTATAAGAGAGAAGTAGATGAGTTTTGCCTTTTGGTGTGAAGAAAACAAATAAAACCCCCCCTCTATTTATAGAGCCAGCCCCCTAAACAAATGATCAAAATAACCTCACAAAATAGCCGTTTTTTGACCGTTTTTAGGGACAAAACGGTCAAAAGCCGGCCCAGTCGGCCGGTTTGACCACAACGGTCACTCTCATGACCGTTGTGGTCGAGCCGGGACAGCCCGGCCCGGCTCGGTCCGGCCTAATTTGGCAACGGTCACCTATGGTGACCGTTGCCACCGGGCCGGGCTCCGGGCCCGGGCTGCCCAGCCCGGATTTTTGCCCGGAGCCGGCGCTGTTCCGGGCTGGGCGTCGCTGAGGTAGCCCGGAACCCGGCCAGACTCGGATTTCTGGGTCGAGGCCGGGCCGGCGGACTTTTTGGACAGGTCTAGATACATGCAATTGAGACAATAGTGGTCATGCAAGCCTCAAAGTTTTCAAAATTACCAAACAATATTTGATTTTTTATTAAATTGTATTATTTTTATGTGCTTTTGGGTATTTCACATGGTTTCTTAAGAAAATTAAATATCTTTGCTTTCTCACTCTTTGGTCAATGCTTCCGAATAAAACCCTATTTTTTGCGCTGTACCTGGAGTGCTCAAAAGGTGAGTTTGTTTCTCGTAATAAATAGTGAATTCACTGCACTGTTGGTCTCATAAAGTTATATGTTTATTCTTTAATCTAGTTTGAGTAATTAGAACCAGTGTTATTTGCGATTAGTAAGTTGAGATATTGACGCACAAAAGAGATTTTCCCAAGTAGTCGATTCAATTGAGAAAGAAATGTTTACAGAAACCCCCTGAAAGGTTGCAGAAAACCTCCTAAAAGTTTACAAAAAAAACCTTGAAAGTTTACAGAAACCCCCCTTGAAAGTTTGTAGAAAATCCCCTAAAAGTTTGCAAAACCCCCCCTGAAAGTTTGCAGGAAACCCCACTGAAAGTTTGCCAAAATCCCCTGAAAGTTTGCAAGTAGATCCCTAAAACTTACATATATATAGAAGCATCATAATCATAACTAAATGGGTTATTGGGTCACCAATGAATCACCCATTTAGTAAATGGGTGGTTGAGAAGTGACCCATTTAGCAAATGTTAAATGGGTCATAAATGATTAAGTGGTCATAAATGTGCCCAACCATTTATGACCCAACCAAGACCCAACCAAAACCAACCATTTGATATCCTACATCGCTTAAATTAAAAGCATCCCCTATCCTTTCTAATTCTAAGGGGAGTAGAAAAAATGGATTTCTGGTCACAGACTGAAAAATTCAGGGCAAATTAGAACCATTAACAATTTACTTTGAATTAGTGAAAAGTTCTTCAATTTTTCTATCCAATGAAATTTTGTTTCATTGAATGGCAAAAGAAAATAAAATTGATTTATGACTAATAAGTACTCATTTTTTTCAATAATAAATCCTTTTGCATTTTAATTATAACAACATATATGTGTATATGTAAACCCTAAACCAGAAATTGTTACTCAGATACCAAACCAAATCTCTCTCTTATGTACATATCTCTATAGAGAATCCTCTTATTTCAATTTTTCGTTGAATATATGGAATAGAAAATACAAATTTGGATGGAGTGTGACCTATGTTGCCAAAAGTAAAATGACAATAAAAGGTGTGATATATGGATAGATAGATAGCTGTATCGGCATGTACTTAATACTTAATAAGTATAATACTATTCTTAGTAGATTTATATTACTATTACGCAATTCAATCATATTCTATAAATGAAATTCCACCGACTACCAAAAGGAATCCGCGAATTCTCTTTTGAACATGAAATTTATTGTGTTCAAAAAAGGAAACTCTATAACTACTTATGATTATTCTCATTCATAGAGAGGGGATTGAATCTCAAATCCATTTATTTTTTTGTACCCCATCGAATCGTAATATCATAATAATAGGTAGAAATTGGATCAATTTTGATATTCTATACAAGACTCCATAAGTGTAAGTGACCAAATTTTTTCCAGGAAGATTTTCTCAATTTACTTCTATTTGTACCTGTCGCAAATTCGAACTTGCGCCAAAAATGCTCTTTATTCCTTCATCTCGTCTCCATTCATATGTATAAAATATATATATGGAGTTGGCTAAAATATTATGTGATTCAGTAAACAGTATAGACATTTTATTATTGCTAGATCGGTCCGTATGGTTCGATGAATAGTGACTGATGTTTGACGCCTCTCGGTCTTTATTTTAGGCCTTAGTCTCATTTTGTAATGTATTCACATTGAGTATCAGATACATCATAACTGGCACACTTGTTTATCTTTCCTCATTGTTTCATATGCCTGTTTTCCCCTTGAAATTTAGTATTAGGTAATTTGTAATTGGCACAATATTATAACTTCCAATATCTTGTTCGTGGACTTTGCGCCCATGAATTTTGCCTCTTTGCCACGGAATCCTGTCGTGTACGGGCTCGGATTTGAATCGGAATCGGAACGAAGCGGATGGATCTGATTTGAGTTGATGTCAGTCTTTCTCAAGTATCTCTGTTCGAATATAAGTCTCATATTTGAACTTTGAATTGGAAGGGCACCACAAATGTCATGGTTTGAACTTTGAATAAATTGCATAAATGTAATTTAATTAGCATGAGTTATATTAAACAAATGTACAGTAACGTGACTCAATTTTCACGTATATAGGAATACCACACATCCACACTTTACATTTTATAATGCGTGTTCTAATGTTCATATATATATATATATATATATATAATGCTGTAGATACACCACTTTTGACTGGACAAGTAATCAAAATCTTTTCCTCTAAGCTTCATCAATGGGATTCTTTCTTAGGCCTAGCATCATTTCTTTTCTAAACACAGTTTAAATGTTATACATGTTTCTAATTGTTTATTCATGAATGTTTGTCAATGTGTTCTCAATGCCCTTTTCCCCTCTGTGCTTGGAGGAATTTTTGCTATACCTGGAGCTTTTGGTTGTGGTAAAACAGTCATCAGTCAGGCACTTTCAAAGGTAACATTTTCAATTTTCATTTTGATAGCCTTCTCGGTACTTAAAATATTACTTCCCCCCTCTTGTACATGTTTTGCACTAATTTTCTTCTTTCTTCCAGTACTCTAATTCCAACACAGTAGTCTATGTGGGCTGTGGGGAAAGAGGAAATGAAATGGCTGAGGTCTGTTATCTATATGCTTCAGGCATATGAATTTTATTTGTTGTTTTTGTTTTACATGATTCACATTATTAAAATATGCCAGGTGCTTATGGATTTCCCACAATTAACGATGACATTGCCTGATGGTTGTGAAGAATCTATCATGAAACGTACTACATTTGTCACGAATACTTCCAATATGCCTGTGGCTGCCAATGAGGCTTCTATTTATACAGGTAATATTTTCAGTTGCTTTGCTGAAACGTGTTACACTCGTCATCTAATTTACACATTTGTGTCATTAAACTTTTATGACTGTACTCTTCCAATCAACCGTCTACTGTGAGGTCTCATTTCATGTATCTTGATCTCTTCCTAGTAGCCAAGCTGTCCTTTTTCTGTTGAGTCTGTTAGATATATACTCGGCTATGTATCTCTAATAGGCGTCATGTCTAGTACTCTAAAAAGATCTAGCATACTAATCAGTTTGCAAGGTTACAAATAAACAAATTACAAGTCTTTATTGATTGTAAATGCAAGTGTCTGCAGAAACTAAAATATATTATAAACCATTTCTTCTTTTTGATTGTCAAAAGGATAAAAAGCAAGCAAAAGAGATGAGAATATAACACTTGTTCTTTTTGATAGTTGAAGGTTATTGATGTAGGATCTGAAATAGATACACTAGAACACTAGAGGGGGGG
>BQKN01000783.1:142603-167924 GCA_022839385.1 Asparagus kiusianus
AAATTCCTATTACATTATCATATTTTTTGTTATGTAAAGTGGAGATTATAAATAAAAAACTAAATGTAACTATACTCTTATCTCCTTTTATTACAATGAATAGGGGGTATTCCTTGTTTTATTTTCAAAATAAATAAATAAATAAGAAACTAAAGGAAAGTGCATGTTGCAGGTGTGAACTAAAACGTTGGGATGACAATGATCTCTTGGAGAATTGAAGATAATAATGTTAAAGAAGACAAGAAAGAGAAGATGAACATATAAAAAAATAGATCAATTTTTATGTTATATTATTATGTAACATTGGTTTGTATAATCAATGACAAATGTAAGTATGTAACATATTTGAAGATAATACCGAATTCTAATTTTCATTATTTTCATCTTGAGCATACAAAAATACAAGCCTACCTCGCAAAATGAGAGTTAAAAATTACAAGCATACCTTCATAGGTTAGAACTATAACCCAAAATATTACAAACATCCCTCAAAATACTATAAGTATATTGTTTAAAGTTGCAAATATAATTACCTATACAAATGTAAGCTATTTTTATTTTAATTAACAATTTAGAACTAATATTATTACCTATACAAACAATTTAGAACTAATATAATTTTTATTTACAAATGCTACCCATATAAATAGGTAAGAGTGGGTTCTAGGGCTAGGGTTTTCATTTTTCTCCTTTGCTTCTATCAGCTTCCTCCTTCATCCGACTCTAAGTGGATTCTAGGGCTAGGGTTTTCACTGTGCTCCCTCGAAGCTTGTTGTTCACTCCTCCATCTAAGTTCGTCCTCCCTCGAATCTCGTCATCGACTCCTCCCTCAAAGATTGTCATCCCTTGAAGCTCGCCGTCCCTCGAAGATTGTCGTTTTTTCAAAGCTCGGGTACTTTTTTTCCCTCACGCATTCAATCGTCGTGTCCCTGCTGTTTGGGTGCGGATCCGCACCCAAAACGTATCCGACACGGGTACGGGACCAATTTGGTCATGTCGGGGTATCACAGAGTACAAGTAGTTTTGAAGGTAGGAAGGCTCTACATTAGACAATAAGTCGAAATGGTTTAAGGTAAATAGTAACTATGAATATATTTAATTTTCTTAGCTTTACATGCAAACCAGAGTCAAACCCTAATTTGTTTCCTTGACAAGTCCAAAGCATTGATATTTGAGATTTGATCTTCTTCTGGTAATTAAGAGGAACTAGGGCTTGATGGGAGAGAGGGAGGAGGAACTATGGCTCGAAGGAGAGAGAACTCAAGCACTTGAGGGGAGAGAGAGGAACTAGGGCTGGAGAGTTCTGATCCAGAATTGCGTATAAGAGAGAAGGGAGAGACCGAGAGAGGAATATGTGGGTTTGGAATGGGTCATGGGCGGGTCACGGGTAGGTCAAGTTATGGACCAATTATGTTGAAATAGAAGCAATACCGACCCATTTAGGAACCATTTAACTAAATGGGTGGGTTTGGGTGGACCATTTAGTGGGTGGACATGGGTGGGTTATTGGGTCTGGGTCAAGATTGCCACCCCTAGGCTAGTATTATGAAAATTGCTTATTTTGTCTCTTTGCTAGATACAAGACTTGACACCCACTTTCCACAACTTCACCAATTGGCAATTAATAAAGTTTTCTTTCATCATGAATGCTGGCCTTTGTTATCTGATACATACATTTTGTTTTTGACATCCTCTTTGAATGTGGTTATTCATCTGAATACAATTTTCTTACCCAGAAGCTTCTTGTTATCACTTTTATCATGCTTTTGATTCTGAGATTTGCCCAGTCTGGCAGTGACAAGTGCACATTAGAATCAGCACCTTTCACTACTTCATGTTACACAGGTTTAACAGGCTTCTCTATTCTTGGGCAGGAGAAAAGGAAATTCTCCTTTAATTGTGACTTGAGAACAGAGAAACAAGGCTACACCTATCATGATTACCTCAAATATCCTCAAAAATTTGTTAGTCATTTTATAAAAAACTCTCCCCCATTCCATTAGAACTAACATAGTCCTTCCTCACGAGTTAGATTAAAGGAAGACTTAACTTCTATCAGTTTTTTTGTACATCTGCAACAAATAGTCATCAACTATCTGCCGGTTAAAGCCAAAACTTAATTGTTGCATCATATTAAGGAGCATTGGGAAGCAAGAATTCTTACCACAGTAAATAGTGCCGTAATAAATAAAATAGAAATGGCCTAGAATCTATCTTGTGAAGATATTGATCTTGTTAGGTCGACTTAGCAGGATAGTCTAAGAAATTGCTGTTACTTTTAATTTTTATTAATAGACAGTTGTTTCAGTTATATTTTTCTTTGACCCCATGTATTCTTTATCTATGGATCTCCTCCTTTTTATAAATGCATCTTGCTCAGATCACTGAACCATTTGTTTACTGTATATAGAATTTCCCAAACATGAGGACGTTATGGTCTGTTGTTGCCATGGTTTGGTATTTTTTGAAGCTTGCAATTTAGTGTCTTTGTATTTACTTGTTTCTCTTCTGTTCTAGGGTATGACGGACAGTTCTTCCCTTAATACGGAAAATATTGGTGATTGTAGAATTGGTGAAGAAAAGGGGATTGGGACGAACAGGATGACAACTGGAAGTATACTGCAAGATGTTTCTCATTTTGGCGATAATAACATCACTGAGGTAAAGGAGAATAAAGAGAACGAAACAACAGTTGAAAATGATAAAGCAACTCAGGTATGCATGATTTTGGATCTTGTATAGTTGTCTGAAAGTATATCCTGATTATGCTTTTCAACTGTTTCTATAGGAGATAGCAAATGATCTCAAGGAGTGTCCACAAAAACGGGACAGAGAAGTTATCATTCTTGACGATGAGGATGATCATTCTACTGATGCCAAAAGAAGCATTGAGGATGAATTAAGTAGGAATCCTAACATAAATGGGAAAAATGAGAAAACACCTCGGGTTGGTCTGGTATTTACGTCATATGATGAACTTAACAACTACTTCAAACAATATGCGTTGCGTGTTGGATTTGGGGTAGCAGTAAAGAAGTCCTCGTTCACCAAAAAAGGAGTATGCCGACGGTTGGTTCTAGCATGTTCTAAGGGAGGCACAGGAAGAAGTGATGCAATGTACCAAGCTAGACGAACGGCAAAAACTAATTGTGAGGTTATGATATCAGCAAAGTCGCGTGGTGATGGGTTGCTACATCTAGTGGATGTTAAACTTGAACACAATCATCCAGTCAATCCAGCAACTGCTAGGTTCATGAGATGCTACAAGAGGATGCCCGATTCAATGGTAGAGGATGCGGTCGAACAGCCAAGTGGAGACAATAATATACTAACTGAGAAAGAGTGTGAAAATGCTACTGAAATTGGAAAGTTGAAGCTCGCGGAAGGAGATAATGAAGTAATTCATCAATTTTTTGCATCCATGCAGAGTAAGAACCCAAATTTCTTTTATTTGGTAGATTTTGATGAGCACGAGCGTCTGAGGAATCTTTTTTGGGCTGATGCTAGATCTAGGGCAGCATACCAGTATTTTGGCGATGTAGTTACATTTGACACGAGCTACTTGACTGATAAATATGATTTGCCTCTCGTTTCATTTGTTGGGATGAACCATCATGGCCACTTAGTTTTGTTGGGTTGTGGTTTGGTTTCTGATGAGACTACTGAGACCTATATTTGGTTATTCAAGGCTTGGCTTACATGTATGCTAGGGTGCCCTCCAAATGCTATCATCACTAATCAGTGCAAATCTATCCAAAATGCAGTTGCAGAGGTGTTCCCAGGAACACATCATCGTCTTTGCCTATCTCAAGTTTTAAAAAAGATTCCTGACAAATTGAGAGGGCTTGCAGAATTCAAAGCAATCAAGAAGGCAATAAAGAAAGTGGCATATGACTCTTTAAGGGTTGAAGAGTTTGAAGAATATTGGCAAAAGATGATAGAGACATATGAACTTGAAAGTAACGAGTGGCTTAAAATACTGTATGAGGATCGGCACTCTTGGGTCCCTGTTTTTCTTAAAGACAACACATTCTGGGCTGGGATGTCGGTTTCACAACGTGGTGAGAGTTTAACCACCTTTTTTGAAGGGTGTGTGTTTCCTAGAACGTCGATAAAGCAGTTCTTCAGTAAATGTGAGATGGCCTTACTAAGCAAATTCAAGAAGGAAGCTCAAACAGACTCTGAGACTTTTCATAAGACGCCGCTTATAATATCCAAGTTTTATATGGAAGAGCAGTTATCAAAGGTATACACCCTTAACATGTTCAAGAAATTCCAAGATGAACTAAAAGCCACTATGTATTGTCATGTGACACCAGTTAAGGTTGATGGTTCAATCTTTACCTTTGAGATTAAAGAATGTTCATACATTGAAGATGGTAAAAGGACAGAGAGCAAGGATTATCAAGTCTTGTTCAATGCAGATGACGTTGTGGTGCAATGCATCTGTGGTTTTTTCAATTTCCATGGTATTCTGTGTAGGCACGTGTTGTCTGTGTTTAAGTTTCAACAAATTTTTGAGATTCCATCTCACTATATCCTTGATCGATGGAAAAAGGACTTCAAGCAGTTACATGCTATGGCTCGCTCTTCAGATGATGCTGTAGTTAATAATCTCCCAGAGCGTTATGATTATCTATCCAGTAGGTTTCTTCAGCTTGTGGATGTAGGGTTCATATCTGAAGATAGATACCGACTTTCTTTAAAGTTGATAAAAGAGATAGAGAAGTCTCTTCTTGATGACACATCTGGCAGGGACAATCAACCTAAGCTTCTCTGTTTTGACACTCATTCAAACCAAAATGTTCAGAATCTTTTGGTTTCACAGCTGGGATTCACTGAGGATAACGCGAATAGCAATTCTAATTTGCTGCCTGTGAAGCGGAGAGGCAGGCCACCGAAAAAGGGAAGAGTGTGTAACGTTGAGCCCTTAGTTCGGACAAATAAGGAACAGGTATTTGGTTAGTAAAAAGGAAACTTACGTTGATCAGTACATGTAACTACCGTGTGATACCATCATATATCTTTCATGTACAGGATTTTCTCAGGTCAGCCATGATAGCAAATGAGGACAATGTTCTTCAAGCTGCTCCAACAGTTTCCCATCTTGATACGCATATAGGACAAGGAGGCATCAATTTAATGGTTTGTTCTGTTATCAGAACTTGTATAATTGTCATCAATACATTTCGGCATATCTTACTCCCTCATTTATTCTAAAAACTTATTACAGGAAGACTTAAACCCAAACGACTTGTCATTTGGCACACACTTTGACTTGCATGTTAACCAGCAGCATCATATGAACAGTCAACCAAGGCTACAATCAAACAATTTGTTGCAGGTCTCTATTCTGTATTTTAAATAATGGGATTTTTGCATATATACCCCTCAAATCTTTCATAATTGCAAAATTACGCCCCAAATCTTGATATTTGCAAAATTGACCCTCAAATCTCTTGTATTGGATAAGAATACCCCTTTTAATTATTTTGGGCAAAAATACCCTCTGCTTTCTCTCCCAGCGGCAATGAATCTGTTTAACCCATCCTATGGAGGTGTGTTTGGTCTATTGAGATTTGCTGATTCGTCGTCTTTGATTAGCTTTGAGATTTGTTATGATTGACTGAGAGGACAATGGTTTTGCTTCTGATTAGGGATTTGAATGGGCTTATTGGGCCGAGAGTGAGAAGTGAAATTTTGGTGAAAAAGAAAAGGCCTACTAGCCATGTTTTTCGTTCTTGTGGATTAGTATTAAGGGAAATTAAGTTTCTTCGGTGTTCTTGAAACAGGGGAGAGTTTTGTTAATGGGCAAGTTTGAATGAGTCTAAAATGTTGGGTTTCTAGAATGTGGTTGCAGCATTCATGGAGACCAAGACCAAGGAGCCAGCTTTGAATGAATAATTAGCTTTCTTAGCTGCTCATAATCATGTCTTTTTTATCGTTGTCTTATAATTCCTTCCGTATTGTAAGTGAGGGGGTGACATGGTGGAGGGAAATGTTAAGGTCAGAGAGAGAGGAATGATATATGAAAATGGGGAAGAAAGAAGAAGAGGGTATCTTTTCCAAAATTATTGAGAAGGGTATACTCATCCAATCCAAGGGATTTGAGGGCAATTTTGCAAATACCAAGACTTGGGGAGTAATTTTGCAATCATGACAGATTTAAGGGGTATATATGCAAAAATCCCTTTAATTAATCACAAATATGATTGCATTTATTTTATTTCTTTTGTTTTTGCACTTCATGCAATTTCATTTTCAATGTCATACTTGAAACTGTTGCAACAAATTCCGTATTCTCACAACTGATTCAGTATTACCTCCCTATATATTTCCTACCGTGTTTCACAGGGTCAGTATGATCAACAGACAATGGTAAATCAGAATGGGTTTCCATGGATTTATCAGCAAATCTTACAGGTTTTTCCAGCTCTCCTTTTTGTTTCAGCTTCCCATAATATCGTCAAGTTGTTTAAAGTCTTAATTTTTCAAGCAAAGACAGTATTTGATATCTAGTTACATATTTACTCTATTATTATTTTTAATAAAAGTTTGATTAATGTGATAAAAATGCAGGAGGATCAGATTTCAAAAGTTCCTTCTGTTCGAAGGACTGGGTAGAACAGGGGAAAGACATGGAAGTATCTTGGTTGAAAACCTGTTGTGGATAGCTGAAATAAATCCTCTAACATGACATTACTTTTGAATGAGCAAAAAGGATAAGAAAAAAAAAATGTGGATATATAGTTGCAAATATCTTATTTGGAAATTGTGCAAATCAACGGTTGCTGGATGTGAAGGCATTGGAGGTTTGGATTCAGTCTTGATGGAAAATTTTGAGGGATTATCTGACAAAAGTCTAATTTTATTGCATGGTTCTGGGTACCAATGCATACAACTAGCCCGAGGGTTTCTGAATAATCTCGAGGGAGTTAAGATTCCTGCCGTTGCTTGGAAGTAAAGATCGCGTCTGAGAAATTTTGTTTCTGGGAAATTAGAAATAATTTTAAGTTCTCGGTTGAAGAATAAGTGAAGAAGCTTTTATAACGGATGCCGACGACTGGGACCAAACTCAGGATTTCAAGCAAGCAATCAATAATTTGCTGGTTAGACTTGGTCGTTTGAAGAAACAACTTACGAACAAGTAAACAACTTCATCCTGTTTCTACAAGGAAATAGCTGTAGTTATGTGCATAGAATATAGTGGCAAATTGTACTCCGCAACGTCTAGCGGTTAAATTAATGCTATTTGTATGTTTCCCATTGTTTATTGTTTCTCTCTTTTCAAGCTGTGAAGCAGATTTCCTGCCTTTCATCTTCTCTCAATTATCAATACCATTCCTTTGTTTAGGTAATTGCTTCACGATGTTGAAGCCCATGCGATATGCTACGACATTATTTCCTTTCAAAAAGCTTAACTCACGTTGCACGTACAGCAGATCGAAGTTTATGAAACTGTACCTGGTTTCGTTTTGACCTAGTTCCCAAGCGCGATATGAAGATAATTGATTTTATTTTGGGTAAATTACACTAAACCCGTAAGAATTTCAGCGTTTTGCAGTAACCACCCCCGAAACAAAAAGGAAAAAAAAAAAAAACAGGGCACAGACCCATTAACTTCTAAAATTGCACTATAACCCCAATAACCACTGGAATTGCAGAAAGCCTGAACAAGTTTCCGTATTTTGAAGACGACGACCCTCATGACGGCGTTAATCTACATTTAGGATCTACGTGGGTCGTCAACGCAAAATGTGGGCGTCATCGTGGGGGTTATTTGCAGATTGTTGGAACTTGCTGGTGATTCTGCAATTCCGATAGTGATTGGGGGTTTAGTGTGTAGTTTACCTCTTAAAACATCAAGCCTGTAAGCATTATTTTCCCAAACAAACAATCTCAACTATATACGATACATGAACTAGAGCAGATACGGTTGCCATTATGTTATTTTTTCTTCTTTCCCTGCCCACAAAACAATCTCAAACAAACGACCTTCACTCGTTTCTCTTTTGTTGTGTGTGGTGGAAAAACTGTGTAACATTTGACGGGCTATTCAGCAACAAGCCGTATACATCCTGTTGATATCAGATACAGTGAACCGTAGGAATCGTCCGTTGACAAGACCATTTCCCAAGAATGAAGAGCATATAGCATAAATTTGACGAGAACATTAAAGCACACAAAATTTTATTATGTGAAAAAAAAAAAAGCAAACCCTCTCATCTTGGGCAGAATCCACAGAAACCCCTCTGAAGGTTAGTTGATCTATCCACTTCAATTTCAATTTCAAGTTAACCTAGATGCCAAATTATACGTACAGAGCATGCAACTTCACATTTTGTCTCGGGTAACTCCCAACTTAACATCAAAAGAGTTGATGGTTAAGGCTAAATTGCGTTTAAATGCCCTCTAGTCTCACCAACATTGCCCTGCACTTAAGTGACCCTTATTTTAAAACCGAGTAAATAAATACCCCCCAAGTATTTAAATGTTACTGATAAATGCCCAAAGTTTCAGAATATTACACGTTGGTGCCCTCTTGTTTACTTAATATTACAGGTTGGTGCCTTCCTGTTTATGCAACATTACATACAAGTACCTTCAGTTTGTAAATAACCTCACTTTAATACCCTAAAATTTCTAAAACCCTGTGTAATATGATATTTTTAGACGCATAAAGAAATACTAACACCATCTGGGATTTTTTTAACTTCGTGATAGTGATCTGCAATATTTTAATACTTTTGAGTTATTTATTTGTTCGGTTTTAAAATAACGGTCACTTAAGTGCAATGTTCTAGATAGGCTGCTATGACCGAACGTACTGTAATGGCAGAAGTTTTCATCACCAGCTTCGAGAGTTTGATGAACAATATCCACATTTTCTTCATATGACGGTTCTTGGATCGTCTAATGCATTTTAAATGCAGTTTAGCCGACAGTTCAGTCGAAGCAAGTTGCAGCACATAACATCCTTTTTGTTACTTTTGGCTGTCCTGTGTCCACGGAAAATAGTAGATAAATCTTCACTAATTAGACGAGAGATTACAATTCACATAAATTGAGATTAATGATCTCAGGACACTCACAAATGATCTCCAGACTTTCTCCAAGGGCGCACTTGCATACATTCATCTCTTTTTTTTTCCCTTAAATTATTTCAACAAAAATTATTTCAACAACTCTTAACCATCTCTCTCCTTTAAATCACGATTGTAAGCTCAATCTCAGCGCAACAAGGTGTCAAAACACATTTCTATTTTAATGAATTAATTGTAAAAGGCATTTTGCGTTATTTGTTTGTAGTGAATTTTTTCACTGCCTTGCGTAAACACTTTGAGATACTTGTCATGCAACTGTCCTAGTTCTAAGCAGACGTGTATAGTTCCCTACTTGCATTTATAGGCTCAATCGGAATAAAAAATGCAAGAATAAGTGACTTGTAACAGATATTTACCAACAAAAAAGCAGAAGCCAGATCAAAGTCAGTTTATTACAAATTATCAAGTCATCAATATATCATTTAGCATTAAAATGTTGAATTGCTGCCTTTAAGAAACAAATTTCACTCATGATCACAACAAATCTAATGGATTGCAATCGCTCAAGAATAACAAGATAAAGGCACCATATCAAACTAAGGAGAGCATAGAAAGTTATTAGATGATCAAGACACCTACAGCAATCAACCGGTCCTCAGGATGATATGGACTCCACTGTCGGTATCCACGATGTCGCTAATCTCCCCAACCTTCAGAGCAAAAGTAGCTTCCTCAAATGGCTTCTGCATCTGACCCCGCCCAAAACGACCTGCAGGATAATAATTAAAAAGATCAGGAGCCAAAGTAATAGACCACTTAATAGATAATAGGATATCAGTGTTTCTATTTAACACGATACGGGAACATAAATGTTCGAGCATTGAAGATATTATACAAGAAGTTGAAACTCATGCAAAAAATTATCTTCGAGGAGCTTTCTTTCCATGATCCATATTACTTCACTTATTGACAAGTGCTGGTTGCCGAGAATGTGAACATTAATGACCTTTCCTCTCTAATTAATCACAGTATAACATCTATAATGACATCAAGCATCACTTCCCATCACAACAGTAGTACATAAGCGGAAATAATATTTTGGACTGCACTTATAAATGTAGCCTAAGTTACAAGGAAGCTCCACATATTTCAATAAACATACTTTCATATACAACATGAAATTTAACTGCATTTTGCTACCTCCAATTATACATGTAATACACTTCAATACCATATGTCAGAGACTTCCAGAATCACATACAAAAAATTGTAAATAGAGATAAAATATAGAGCTTTTGCTAGCATAAGGTCCTGGGAAAAAGTTGCCAAAACTCGAGCCTTCACATGCATCCCATAGTGAACTTCTGGTAAGAGTTGAAAGGAGGTTTATAAACTATAGCCATTCAAGAATTTGAAAAAGTGGATCGGAAAAAAAAACCCCATTATTAGCACCTGCATACCAGAATGTACAGGCTGTAATACCGGAACAATTTCATCCAGACGAGAAGATTATACTGCGGTCAAAGAATTGCAATCTCAACTACAGATCAAACTTTAATAAACTTTAGCAACTTTACGCCATGCAACAGAATATCCCTAAAACACATCTCAGCTTCTCTCTATACTGGTGCAAGATTATTGGATGTCTTCCTTCCATCTTCAAAAAGCTTAATTAAAGAAAATAGCATGGACATCAACGACTGCAGCATTGGGGACTGCGCTACTGGTATACCTGTAATTTCATCTGTTTTGCACTATGAGACATTCCTAACAAATACATAAAATTAGCATCAAGCTAAAGTTCACAGAGTTTTCACCACCATAACCAGCTTAATTCAACCTTTTTATGTACCTTTACACTATGCAAACAGAAGTAGCTATTTCTCAAGTAACTTAAACTCAAGAGACTCCTTAAACAGATGGATGAAAGCTCTTCAAATCGGCACCCTATAACACAGGAATTGCTCCAAATTTTTCCTAAGAAAATTATGGACAGAGCAAACCAAATCCCAGGTGATCAGTTGTTCAGGAAAAACCCCATTGTTAGCAGTGTAACTGAATAACCCAGGAACTCTCCTAAACTGAGGGAACACCATGAAAGTCAGATGATAACATTTGACATAGGGAATTAGTAATCTTGGTAACGTGGCATAAACAAGAGGCAAGTGTAAAATATCAACACATCAACTTTTAACACAACAAAGTATAAAGAGAAAAACAATATTGAGATTTAACTTCCGTAAAGCAAGTTGAGTATTAATTTCAGGAGAACACATTAGTTCTATCTAAAAATAAAAAAAAATTATAGAATATTAAAGAAAACCTAGTAAACTTTGTTATCCTGAATTAGTCATGCATAATACTGAGTTGGCATGTCCTACTGAATCAGCACCTAAGAGGTTAATTAGTATATTCTTTGGTTGTATGGATCCTTAACTAATAAAGGAATACTAAGCTTAGGCAAGAAAGAAACTACAATCAATCTTGTTCCTTTCGCACGTCAGCAGAGCAGAGATACCATTTTCTCAAATGAGAGGTGAAAATGCCAGGCGCATAAGAAATGTGCACTATGACCACAGCCTTCAAAATTCCTCGTGCAGAAGAAACAATAGTTTTATAATGAAACAAAAGCACCCTATTCGAGAACTATCTACGATACCAACTCCATAAAATTAAAATTCCATTTTCCCACGTCCATGCTTTTGTTGAAACTTTTTTAAACTAACATCATCAGAAAATCCCAGGTTCCACTCTTCAAATAATCAAGGGGTAGTAGAAAGCTGATGATCAAGACTTTACACTGTAGTTTCCGACACTACAAACCTCAGATGTGAGAACGAGCATTGTGTTGAAACTACATACGGATCCATATCTAAAACTGGCATCAGCAGATTACGACGAGAGTCATGCCGAAAGAAGCAGTATCTAGGATTAATTATTGAACAGCCCGATTAAAAAGTTTGGTAGGGAGGTCATTCTGGTGCTCGACCTATTCTCGGGGTGACCTTCACGGTGAGGTTGCTGTCAATCAAGAACCTTGGTGTATTATTAAGACAGGGGTCAGAACTAGAATTGTAAATGCATCTCATCTAATGTTCACAGCAGTAACTTACTCATCACCGTCTATATTTCTAGGGCGCTTGAAACAATAAAAGTAAATATGACAAGCATCCGTGTAGAGTGCCATGTATTCGAGTCTTCAAACTAACAAATTTCTGCAAGCACGTTGCCCGTCGAGCAAACTTCGAAAAGATCCGTCCACGGGACAAAACCGCTCTACCCCCAGCACCCTAGATCTCCCTGCTAATATCATTAAATGCGCCTAAAGGAACTACACGCAAACAGAATTGCATCCACACTAAAAAAAAAGACGCGACTTTTCAAATCCTATGACCACCGTTCATCAAAATCCGATAAAATGCCTACGGATAAAACCCTAGTTTCCACAAAATCTAAAGAGGCGGCCAAAGGATAGATGCTAAAAAGCCGACCTAGATCACCGCCGCGCTTGGCGGAGCTACAATCCGAGTACTTCTTGGCGACATCCTCGAACTTCTCGTCTCCCGATGCGATCTTCTCCCTGAGCGCCTTCAGCTGCTCGACCGCCGCCTCCTTCGTCGTCGCCGAAATGATCCTCCCCTCGGGATCTTTCCAGGACGCTTTCCTCCTCGATCCCTCGTGCTTGATCAGGACGTGGGAAGCCCTAACCTGAGGCTGAGACGCCATTGACGATGGCTTTTCCTTCCTCTTCTTGGTGGTGTGGTTGTCTTCTGCTGGCGGCGCTCGATCCGATGGGATCGGCCGCTTTCGGTGCTTCTCCTTCTCGATTTTCGCCGATCTAGGGCTCGCTCTCTCTCTACCGTGGATATTTTGATTTTGATTTTGGCTTTTTCCTCGGTTTGAGAATCTGAGATGGTAATAGTTAATAGTAGGGATGAGCCCGCTCTTACAAGTACGGCCACGCCTGTGGACGTAAGGGGCTGTTTTGAAAATTGAATAGATGATGGGGATGAAAGTGTAAGATTGGTTCAAAACAAAGGAATTTCTTCGTGGTCCCCCGTATCTTCAATGATTTCATATTCGAGTCCCATATCTTTTAACATAGGGTACTTAAACTCCATCCGGTTATCACTCAATTATAGCACTTATATACCTCACTTGTTTTTCATGGCTTTTATATACACCTAAAGTTGTATCATGCAAATGTGAAAAATCCATTTATAGAGTTTTTTGAATTTGAACTCGAATACTTGGTATTTAACAAAGTATTCATGGACATTTATTGAATATTAAGGCACACTCATTTTGCTAAGGCTAAAATTACACTTAAATGTGCTATTGTATCCCTATAAGACTCTTATATACCCCTAAGTTACAAAAGGGAGCAAATATATACCCAAAGTTGTAAAAAAAGTAGCAAATATATACTCCTAGTTATAAAAAGGGGCATGTTCTACCTTATGTTAATCAACCAAGTGAATACTCTCTAGAATATTCTCACATGTTGGTCTTAAGATTATTTTAAACGTCATCTACCCTCATTGATTGTATTACTTGCAACTTAATTTACTACCCATTTCAAATAGGAGGATTATTTTTGAAGAAGGTAAATTTTGTCGTCTTAGGTAAAATTTAACACAGTTTAACAAATTCACATGATGAACAACTCAGGTACATGTTTGCTCCATTTTGTAACTTAGGATATATAAGTGCTTTTTTTTTGGGTGGGGGGGGGGGGGGACAATAGGGTATTTAAGTGCAATTTAGCCTTTTGCTAAAGAATTTGGTTTTCAAATATTATATTATTATACTATAATGTTATAAATGTATGTATGATGCTAAAGAATTTGGTTTTCAGACATTAGGGTCTGTTTCGCTCTTTTCATGTAATTCATGGGATTGCTACAGTAATAGGGGATTGAGTGGTCTCAGACTGACGGCTATAGTAAAACACCCCCAAACATCTCCTCGTGCTGGGAATTAACAAGAGGCTACCAACTCAGCTTTGATCATGCCACATTAGATCCCACTTTGCCCAAACAAACATTCTTTTTTTATGTAATGATGTAGCATTCCCCCCCAACCAAATAGCCCCTTAGGGACTACTTGGATGAGTTGTTTTTGCTTGAAAGTTACTGTAGCTATCAAGCTACAATACTTTTACACATTTACGCTATTTGGTTGTGCAAATAAAGTGGTAATGTGGCAGTAAAAATCTCACTTGGCAGCCTCTAACCAATTTCCCCAAAAAGAAGCGTCTTGAGCAGAAGTTACTATAGCTATTAGGTCTAATTTTCCAACTGATTTCCTAGCTATTGTAACTTTAACGTGAATTGCATAAAATAACCAAACAAGCCTTTAGTCAATAGACCTATTCGACATCGAGTACACATCGGATTTGTAGCCCTTGCACGTCAGCCTTTTTGATGTCGGCATCTAAACATCCAATGTCAGTTCCTCTACCACAATTTCAAAATAAACTGATCTTGATCAGCTGATGTTGGTTGGAAGAATAGTAGATGGTGGGTATTCTTCATGCACAAACTCCAAAATAAATTCACTTCATCCGACGCTGCATTAGATGTTAACCATTGCATCGAGTGTTCTGGAAATCTGGGGTCTTCGGATTTTTGAATCAAAACAACTTATTTTCAAGTTCAAATTTTAATCCATCAATTATCTACATTCTTATACATCCATAGGATTCATTTGGAACCTCTTTTACTTAGAATAAACCATCAACCTAGATTCTACCATTGCTAAGTTTGAGGTTCACCAAATGCCTACATTTTTGACATTGGATTCCCTTACTCCTTCTGATAAGAAACTCAAACATCAATGTATCTTCTAAGAGACATAATCTGCCATTTAGAATTCAAAAACAAAGGAAACTAGTGCTAATGCAACTATTCGCTAATCTTTCCTTTTTCCAACTTTGGATATGATGTCAAGCCAAAACTAAAGGTCTTCATCCCCAAGCAACAACTCCACTAATTTGAAATCATTCACAACTCACTTTGAAGATTTTTTTTTTCAAAAGAATAACTCAAAATCACAAAGAAGAAGGAAAACCCAACAAGGAAATGTAAAAGTATTATTTAGCAAATCACTTGGCTTGGTGATGAAATGAGGTCAATCCCCTCTCCCTTTAGTCTCAAGTGATCCGTCTCAAGTGATCCTAACTTCAAAAACTAAGGGTTTTGCCAGAGGAATATGTTAGTTGGTCATGGTTTTAGGTCTCTTGGTGCTCTACTTAGTGGGTCCACCCATTAGGCTAAAGCCAATCTATACTATTATAAAATTGTTTTGGATGTTAGAATATTTTTTTTCTTAAATTGCGCTCCAAACGCGTATGCACTCATTAAACACATACATACTGTTGTGCGCAGCAAAAATTTTGGCAGCACCTCGGCCGCACAACAAGAGATTAGATCACAACGAAAATTCTTGTTTCACAAAGAAAACAAGAACCAAAAGCAAAATATCTCAACAAAGTGAGATATCAGCGCTTCCTCTCATTAGTTCTAGGACTGACTTGTCGAGGGAACCTACAAGCTATTACAAATCACAGCAAGATAAACTATTTACGTGGTTCGGCAAATCGCCTACGTCCACGGGGCAAGGAGAGGGGAGATCTACTATTAGAGAGTGAGAATACAACTAGGATTTATAATCACACAACTAGAACCCTCAAATAAACTCTCAAATCCCTCTTAATCTCTCTACAAAAGGACAACCACCTTTGTACTTTGATACAGCCAAAAGAATCTGCGTTCTTCTTTTGCTGCTGCATGAAGCCCCTCAAATTTCTCGTACAGCCGCAACTGCTCTCTGCCTACGCGCTGCACTTGCACGCTGCCGAAAATCCACTGTTCTTTTGTACACAAATAAGCCGCAACCCCTTGATTGATTTTTGCACTTGCTTTTCTCCGTAGCCGCCAACTAAAAGACTCTGTGCTCCTCTGCCTCCTTTTCACCAAAACCTAGGTGATCTTTTCGGTGTGCATTTATATGCACGAATAATGAACTCGGGTGGGCCTTGAAGCTTTGCACGTGGGTGGCCCCCACTATAAACGCGTTCACAATTCTCCACCTCGGTGAAGTTTCTTTCAAAACTGAGCCGACACCAAAGCATCCAAATGTCTCACTTGTTGTGTCCAGTACGCCGTGAAGTTTATTCACGACAACGGACTCAATCCACAACAAGTTGGGAGTCCGAACGAGAGTCCAAACAATCTCACCCCCATCAAAATCAACTAATCTAAACCAGCTGTATCGTAAAGACTGTCTACGTATCCTCTTGCCCAAGGAATCAAGCCTCACGTAGTTCACCCAATGGCCTCCAAAGGCCTCAACACCGAAGAATGTTCAAAAGCTCCAAACAATGACCAAACTTAACACCTGAAATAACTTTGGTCAACATATCTGCAGGGTTGTCATTTGTATGGACCTTCTCTAATATGACGTCTCCATCATCCAAAATGTCACGAACAAAGTAAAATCTGACATCGATGTGCTTCGTGTGCACATGATAAACCTGGTTCTTCACTAAATAAATAGCTGACATGCTATCACAATATACCTGAAGGGTCTCCTGTACAATCCCCAAGTTCTCCAATAATCCACGCAACCACAAAGCCTCATTAACAGCTTTAGTCACCGTCATATACTCCGCCTCTGTAGTAGAGAGAGCCACTGTGGACTGAAGTGTACATCTCCAACATACCGGTGCTCCTATCAATATAAACACATATCCTAAAGTAGATCGGCACTTGTCAAGATCTTTAGCATAATCTGAATCCACGTAACCAATACAATCCTGCCCATTCTTCTCATCCTTCAGGAAAATCGAACTAACATCCACGGTACCTTTAATATATCGTATAATCCACTTCACGGCCTCCCAATGACCCTTCCCGGGGTCGTGCATGTACCTCGATACCATGCTCATGGCCTGTGATAAATCTGGTCTCGTACACACTATCGCATACATCAAGTTACCTACCGCACTGGCATATTGGACCTTTGACATATAATCTCTATCCTCAACTGAAATAGGCGATATCTTAGCTGAAAGCTTAAAGTGGAGAGCCAATGGAGTGCTAACTGCTTTTACATTGCCATCAAAGCTAAATTTCTTTAACATCTTCTATAAATAGCTCTTCTGTGTAAGCTTCAATCTTCCCTTCATCCTGTCTCTCTCGATCTCCATACCCAATGTCTTCTTTACCTCTCCAAGATCCTTCATCTCAAACTCAGATGACAGTTCCTTTTTCAACTTTCGAATAGCTGAAGAATTCCTGGAGGCGATAAGCATATCATCAACATATAGTAACAAATAGATGTACTCACCATCATGTAGCTTGTGCATGTAAACACATTGGTCATATGGGCTCCTCGTGTACCCTCGGCCAATCATAAAGCCGTCAAATCTCTTGTACCATTGTCACGACGATTACTTCAATCTGTAAAGAGACTTCTTCAGGTTGCACACTAACTCTTCCTTTCCTGCAACTTTGAACCCCATAGGTTGTGTCATGTAGATCTCCTCTTCTAAATCTCCATATAGAAAGGCTGTCTTCATATCCATCTGGACCAAATCTAAATCCATCTATGCCACCAATGCTAATAAAATTCGAATCGATGAATGCTTCACAACGGGTGAAAATACCTCGTTATAATCAATACCCTCAAGCTATGCATATCCCTTGGCAACCAATCTGGCTTTGAACCGAATGTCCCCAATAGAATATCCCTCCTTATTCGCATCTACCCACTTACAACCAATAGCTTTCTTACCCTTAGGTAGCTTTGCAAGTTCCCAAGTGTTGTTCTTCTGAAGAGATCACATCTCCTCCTCCATAGCTTCCCTCTACCTGATCGAATCGGGGCTAGACTCTGCCTCCCTAAATGTGGATGGAACCATATCATCAACGACCTTCACTGATAATGCATATATGACCATGACATCATTATACCTAGCTGGCCGATGAATCACCCTTCTAGGTCTATTCGTTGTAATAGACTCCTGAACATGACCCTGCTCCTGAGTCTCACAATACACTGTATCCTCTATCTGCCCGGCTATCATCCCATCTCCTCCCAGTGTCACCTCTGTAGGAGCATCGATGGATACAATTCTCTCTGGAGTGAGTGGAGTCACATCATCCTCCACCTGCTATGATATCTTTCGAATCTGGTTTTCCTCTACCTGCTGAGGAACTTGAGGCTTCATCATGTACGCCTCGTCAAATGTGACATCCCTGCTAATAACTATCTTCTTGTCATGTGGATCCCATAACTTAAAGCATTTAACTCTATCTCTAAATCCCACAAAGACTGCTTTCCTCGCCCTCGGATTCAATTTACCATCACTGACATGGTAATAAGCAGGACACCCAAATATCCGAAGCGACTCATAGTCACTAGCTACCGAACCAGACCAACGTTCCAACGGAGTCTTCTCCTGTATCGTAGTGCACGAGAACCTATTCACGATATGGCTCGCATAAACTAACGCCTCGGCCCAAAAGGATCTAGGCAATCCACTCTGCATCATCATACATCGTACCTTCTCCAGCAAGGTAGGTTCAATCTCTCAGCCACACTGTTCTGTTGTGGTGTCTCACATACTGTGAAGTATCGTCTAATCCCGTGATCCAGGCAAAACTGCAGAAATGGATCACTCTTATACTCTCCACCGTTATCTGAATGTAGAGTCTTCACCTTTCTACCTGTCTGCAGCTCTACTTTCTTTTTCCACTCCACAAAAATATCCAGGACCTCATGTTTATGCTTCATAGGGTATACCCAATTCCTCCTGGAATAGTCATCAATAAAAGTGACAAAATAGTTGGCCTCACCATGTGATTTATGCTTGGAAGGGTCCCAAACGTCTGTGTGAATGTAGTCCAATATACCTTGGGTATTGTGAATAGCAGTGCCAAACTTCACTCTCGTCTTCTTCCCAAGTACACAGTACTCACATTGCTCCATCTTGTAGGTCTTAGCACCTTTCAATAGCCCCTGTTTTGCCAATGACTGTAGGGACTTATCTCCTGTGTGTCCTAGTCTCATGTATCATAATGTGGTAGTGTCCTCCTCTGTGGTAATCGAAGCTGCCAGACCCCCTGTTACTGTCTTGCCCTTCAAGTAGTAAAGGTTGTTTTTTCCTAACACCTCGCATCACCATCATTGACCCCTTTGTGACCTTCAAAGTCGTATTCTCCAAGATCACCTTATAGCCAGCTGCCTCCAAAGTTCTAAGCGAAATAATATTCTTTGTCAATTGAGGAACGAATCTCACTTCCTTCAGCTCCCGAGTCACCCCGTCACACATCCGAATCCGTACCGTACCAATACCACTAATAGGGCATACGTGATCATTACCCATGAGCATGACATCCCCTCTTTCCAACTCCTCAAAGCTGGAGAACTAATCCCTCTAAGGGCAAATATGATATGTAACATCAGAATCCATCATCCACTCCATAGTGTCAGCGTAACAAACTGACGGTAACACAGAGAAAGAATAGCCTAAAGAATCTGTATCTGAATTATCATCACTAGCCTTGATAACATTCACTTCCGAAGCTTGTACAGCTTTCTCTTTATTCTTCCCAGCTTTATCTTTTAACTTTGGGCAGTCGTTCTTCCAATGTCATTCTTCTTTACAAAAATAACATTGGTTCTTACCAACACTCTTATGGCCATCTCTATTCCTCGATTTTGAGCGGTTGAACTGGCAGCGATTTGAATCACGACCTTGAGCTGCTAGTGCATCTCCTGATGCCTTCTCGGATGGTTCACCATCACTCTTCCTCAACTCATAATTCACCAAAGCTGAGGTCACCTCCTTATAGCTAACAGTAGTTCTTCCATTGATCATAGTGAGAACGAACGTTTCGTAATCATCCTCGGGCAACGAACACAAAAGTAACATCGTCTTGTCTTCATCCTTAACCATGATATCCACATTGGCCATATCTGAAAGTAGCTTCATAAAATTGTTGACATGCTCCCTGATAGAAACTCCCCTCTTCATCTTGAATTGGTAAAATCTCTTCTTCAAGTGAAGCCGATTCTCAATACTCTTCGTAAGATACTTCTCATTGAGTGTTTCCCACATTCTCTTCGCCGACGTCTCGTTCATTATATCATAAATAAGATCCGGCGTTAAGCATGGCCGAATAACTCCACAAGTCCTATTATTCATGTTCTTCCAAAACTTATCCTCCATGTCTTCGGGTTTCTCTTGTAACTCAAGAGTCTCATCCAAATTCTGTGCATCCAAGGCGTCCATCGCCTGACACCTCCACAATCCGAAATTAATCTTGCCGTCCAACTTCGGAGCATTAATTTTCGTGTTATTGATGCTCAGACTCTGTATCGCCTTCATAAGAGGTGATCCCGATGTGCTTGTTTCACCCATATTGTAGATCTAACTCTTCAAATAAGAATTCAATAACGAATCCTTCAAACAAGCTCCCAAATCCAACCCGGAGCTTTGATACCACTTGTTGTGCGCAACAAAAATTTCGTCAGCACCTCGGCCGCACAACAAGAGATTAGATCACAACGAAGATTCTTGTTTCACAAAGGAAACAAGAACTGAAAGTAAAATATCTCAACAAAGTGAGATATCAGCTCTTTTTCTCATCAGTTATAGGACTGACTTGTCGAGTGAACCTACAAGCTATTATAAATGATAGCAAGACAAACTATTTAGGTGGTTCGGCAAATCACCTACGTCCACGGGGCAAGGAGGGGGAGATCTACTATTAGAGGGTGAGAATACAACTAGGGGGTGAGAATACAACTAGGATTTACAATCACACAACTAGAACCCTCAAACAAACTCTCAAATCCCTCTTAATCTCTCTACAAAAGGACAACCGCCTCTGTACTTTGATAAGCCAAAAAGAATATGTGTTCTTCTTTTGCTGCTGCACGAAGCCCCTCAAATTTCTCGCACAGTCACAACTGCTCTCTGCCTATGCACTGCACTTGCACACTGCCGAAAATTCACTGTTCTCTTGCACATAAATCAGTCGTAACCCCTTGATTGATTTTTGTACTTGCTTTTCTCTGTAGCTGCCAACTAAAAGACTCTGTGCTCCTCTACCTCCTTTTCACCAAAACCTAGGTGATCTTTTCGGTGTGCATTTATATGCACGAATAATGAACTCGGGTGGGCCTTGAAGCCTTACACGTGGGTGGCCCCCACTATAAACGCGTTCACACATACATACATAAATATACTCTAGTTCATTTTAAACACATACATATATAAAACACATACATGCATATATAAAACACACATATACATACATATATAAATCATACCCCTTCAAATTCTTATCATAACCCCTAGTTAAATTAATTATAATAAACACACCTCCAAATTGCAGTTATAAAATTACCTTACCACTATAATATTTTCACATAATTATGTAACATTTTTAACTATAGTTAGATATATCTATATTAATGTATATTTTTCTCTTAATTAATATCAACCTCTATATAATTATCTATATATGGCTTCATGTTATATTTTCCTCTTTAATTTTAACATTCATATTCAGTTGAGAACTACCAGTAATTGTCTACAACGATAAACCACAACACATTATTAATTATCAGTTTTGATACAAGGGCGGGAAGGGGAGGGGGGTGCTTGAGGTGAACCGAAGGGGAGGGAGTGGAAAGTAAAAGGTGGAATGTACTTAATTGTGTTTGGATAGACAACAAGGGGATGACAAGGTATACTATAACATATTTGTTTAGAATAAAGGATGGAAATGGATGAAAAATACTTGACTAATATGCCTTTTTAAAGATGTAATAGGCAATTTTATTAATTATGAGTTCTGGTTCTCATTGGGCAATCTTGAGATTTTAAGAAAATTTCATTTGCAATTCTCCTCCCTACTCATAATCCTCTTACTTTAGGAAGACTAGTAGATGCACGTGTTTTGCAGGTGGACATGTTGTTGAATTTAATATTATATTATTTAATAAATTATATATAAACATTTTGCAAAGTTATTTAATTGCACTATGATTAATTTTTTTTAAGTTATACTATAATTAATGCTCATACTATTATTAACATACATTTAATAGTTATTAAAATTAGCTTATTATTATTTTGTTAAAAAATTTATTTAGGAGTATAATTATTAAATAATAATGTAATCATTAGTTTAAGTAACACTATTGATATAATTAAACCATTTATATTATTAAATATTTATGTTATGGACATATTTTACTGTAACATTTATTAAATAATGGCAGTAATTTTTAATATTATATGATTTTATGTTGTAAAATATATTACCTTGCTCGATAATTAATATCATCTTAGTAATAAAAAAATTAGATATAAATTTAAAATACTATTATTTAGGATACGTACTTTATATAAAAATATTGGATCCTTAAAATTTATGAGACATTTACTTTACAACAAAAAGTGAATGACTCATAGATTTCAAAAATCCAATATTTTTATATAAAGTAATTTTTCTAAATAAAAGTATTTTTAATTCGTAATGTCTCATTTTTATTACTAAGATGATACTATAATATTGAAAAGGGTGATATTCCTTACAATATAAAGGATCAATTCCTATTTATACTATTATTAATAATTATAATTATGTACAATATTTTTATTAAATAAATAGTTTTACTATTTCATTACAATTAATAATTCTTTTATAATGAATTATAATATATTTATTAACTTTACTACCATTATAAATTATTAATATATTCTAGCGAGTGACCAAATATTTTGGGAAAAAGAAGAGAAAAGTATATGTCTCATAAATTTCATGGATCCAAATATTTTTATATAAATTAATTTTCAAAATAAAAATATTTTTAATTTATAATGTCCAAATTTTTATTACTAAGATGATATTAATTATCGAACAAGGTGGTATTCTTTGCAACATAAAGAAGTAACCCCTATTTATACTATTATTAATAGTTATAATTATGTGCACTAATTTATTAAATGAATAACTTTTACTATTTTATATAATTAATAATTATTTATAATAAATTATCATATATTTATGAATTTTGTTATCATTATATATTATTAATATATCTTAGTGAATGACCACATAATTTGAGAAAATAAAGAGGTGCATTGTTAATGAGAGGTTATAGATCATTAGTTTTATAAATAATGATATGATTGTGAGAGATAAAAAATTAAGAGGGTAAAAAGGGAAATCAAAAGTTTTAACATGAGTATTCTCTTTTATAAATGGTATATGTATAGATATAGATATAGGTTAAGAAAGTGGATAAATTCTTTACTTTTTAGCCCTCTTCTGCTGCTAACTAAAAAGTGCAAATAAATACAATTTTAGGAGAGTTAATATTCTATCCTCCCCCTCCCCCTCCTAAAAAATTCTGTCCAAACCCAGTGTAGGTTCCAAGACGATAACTGAAAACCCATTAAAAACGTGAAGAGATTAATAATGTATAAAACAACATTCCATATCATTCTTAAAATTGTTATTTCTCTCATGTACACACATGAATACATTCGACTCTTGAAACACATCACAAGAACTCTTCGGCTTCGGCGGAGAGGGAGGCGTTACCGACATGGAGATGAAGGCTGATGACGCTTACACGGGATAAATTGGGTATATTTAAAATAGTTTAAGGTTAATTTGGGAAGGGAAAAGTTTTTTAGGAACTGGTTCTTTTAAATGGTAGATAGATTAATAGTTATAGTTATGTGCATTAATTTATTAAATGAATGACTTTTACTATTTTATATAATTAATAATTATTTATAATAAATTATCATATATTTATGAATTTTTTATCTTTTTAAATTATTAATATATTCTAGTGAATGACCAAATAATTTGAGAAAATAAAGAGGTGCATAGTTAATGAGAGGTTATGGATCATTAGTTTTATAAATAATGATATAATTGTGAAAGATAAAAAATTGAGAGGGTAAAAAGGGAAATCAAAAGTTTTGAAATGGGTATTCTCTTTTATAAGTAGTATAGATATAGATTAAGAAAGTGGATAAATTCTTTACTTTTTAGCCCTTATAGATTAAGAAAGTGGATAAATTCTTTACTTTTTAGCCCTCTTCTGCTGCTAACTAAAAAGTGCAAATAAATACAATTTTAGGAGAGTTAATATTCTATCCTCCCCCTCCCCCTCCTTAAAAATTCTGTCCAAACCCAGTGTATGTTCCAAGACGATAACTAAAAGGGGTTTTTCTTTTTTAACCCAAAGTTTTACCCCCACTTATTTAAAAACCCACCCACTTTTCCAAACATCAATACACCCATTGTATCTCATCTCACTTATTTCTAAACCCAATATGTATAATACACTAATTATTACTGTATTTACCCTCAAATTCACTACACAAGCTCTCTTCTTCCTTCCTCTTCTCCTTCAATGACCACCACCAACCTCCTCCTCTCCCCTCCCTTCACTTCCCCTCCTCCCTCAAACCCATCAACCTCTCCCTCCGCTGCCCTTTATCTCCCCTCGTCGCCACGTCACCCACCACCGTCAACCTTGAATCGGATGAACAGCCCACCAACTGTTTGGACATCGACTCCCCCAGTTCATCGACATGGAAGCAGGCAAGGATCTGAAGCACTTGTCGTCGCCCACCACATGTTCGTTGAATTTACGCTTAGTGTTCTCTCTTGTATCTGATGTATGTCATGTGAGCTTGTAATCAATTTTCAGATTTTGGAAAAGTACAACTCTTTATAGTAAAGTGTTGCATAGTGTGATGATCTTTTGTAGTGGTGATGTGTAATTGTTGTTTCACGCTGTAACTATGTTCTTATTGTTGAAACTATGTCGTTTCAGAGTTGAAATTGTATAGTTTTTTAACAATGCAAACGTGTGATGACATGTAAGATGTGTTGTTTGATCAATTGATGACGTGTAAGATGTGTTGCTTGATCAATTCTTCACCTTGACGAGAGGTCGTCGCTCAATTTTCCATCTTTAGGAAAAGTATAGCTCTTTATAGAAATGTATAGCATCTTATTGATAAAGTATAGCACCTTATGGCAAAGTATAGCACTTTATGGCAATAATATAGCACCTTATTGATAAAGTATAGTACTTTATGATTTCTAAAATTTCTGCAACGTAGTGGGATAAACCAAATCAGTTTTTTCGGCGCAATGCCAACACTCGATGACATGTAAAATGTGTTGCTTGATCAATTATTCACCTCGACGAGAGGTCGTCGCTCA
>BQKN01000783.1:167934-200621 GCA_022839385.1 Asparagus kiusianus
CCTTATTGATAAAATATAGCACCTTATGGCAAAGTATAGCACTTTATGGCAATAGTATAGCACCTTATTTATAAAGTATAGCACTTTATGGTTTCTGGAATTTCTGCAACGTAGTGGGATAAACCAAATTAGTTTTTTTCGGAGCAATGCGAATACTTGATGACGTGTAAGATGTGTTGCTTGATCAATTCTTCACCTCGACGAGAGGTCGTCGCTCAATTTTCTAGTTTCAGGAAAAGTATAGCTCTTTATAGAAATGTATAGTACCTTATTGATAAAATATAGCACCTTATGGTAAAGTATAGCACTTTATAGCAATAGTATAGCACATTATTGATAAAGTATACACTTTATGGTTTCTGGAATTTCTGCAACGTAGTGGGATAAACCAAATCAGTTTTTTTCGGCGCAATGCGAACACTTGATGACGTGTAAGATGTGTTGCTTGATCAATTCTTCACCTCGACGAGAGGTCGTCGCTCAATTTTCCAGCTTTAGGAAAAGTATAGCTCTTTATAGAAAAGTATAGCACCTTATTGATAAAGTATAGCACCTTATGGCAAAGTATAGCACTTTATGGCAGTAGTATAGCACCTTATTGATAAAGTATAACACTTTATGGTTTCTGGAATTTCTGTACTTTATGCTATACTATAAAGTGTTATACTTTATCATTAAGGTGCTATACTATTGTCATAAAGTGCTATACTTTACCATAAGGTGCTATACTTTATCAATAAGGTGCTATACATTTCTATAAAGAGCTATACTTTTCCTAAAGCTGAAAAATTGAGCGACGACCTCTCGTCGAGGTGAATAATTGATCAAGCAACACATATTACACGTCATCAAGTGTTCGCATTACGCCGAAAAAAACTAACTTGGTTTATTCCCCTACGTTGCAGAAATTTCAGAAATCATAAAGTGCTATACTTTATCAATAAGGTGCTATACTATTGCCATAAAGTGCTATACTTTGCCATAAGGTGCTGTACTTTATCAATAAGGTGCTATACATTTCTATAAAGAGCTATACTTTTCCTAAAGCTGGAAAATTGAGCGACGACCTCTCGTCGAGGTGAAGAATTGATCAAACAACACATCTTGCACGTCATCAATTGATCAAACAACACATCTTACATGTCATCACACGTTTGCATTGCTCAAAAACGATACAATTTCAACTCTGAAACGACACAGTTTCAACAATAAGAACATAGTTACCGTGTGAAACAACAATTACACATCACCACTACAAAAGATCATCGCACTATGCAACACTTCACTATAAAGAGTTGTACTTTTCCAAAATCTGAAAAATTGATTACAAGCTCACATGACATACATCAGATACAAGAGAGAACACCAAGCGTAAATTCAACGAACAGGTGGTGGGCGATGACAAGTGCTTCAGATCCTTGTCTACCGCCATGTCGGCGAACTGGGGGGAGTCGATGTCGAAACCGTTGGTGGGCTGTTCATCCGATTCGAGTTTGACGGTGATGGGTGATGTGGCGGCGAGGGGAGATAAAGGGCATCGGAGGGAGAGGATGATGGGTTTGAGGGAGGAGGGGAAGTGAAGGAAGGGGAGAGGAGGAGGTTGGTGGTGGTCATTGAAGGAGAAGAGGAAGGAAGAAGAGAGCTTGTGTAGTGAATTTGAGGGTAAATACAGTAATAATTGGTGTATTATACATATTGGGTTTAGAAATAAGTGAGATGGGATACAATGGGTGTATTGATGTTTGGAAAAGTGGGTGAGTTTTTAAATAAGTGGGGGTAAAACTTTGGGTTAAAAAAGAAAAACCCCTAACTGAAAACCCATTAGAAACGTGAAGAGATTAATAATGTATAGAACAACCTTCCATATCATTCTTAAAATTGTTATTTCTCTCATGTACACACATCAATACATTTGACTCTTGAAACATATCACAAGATCTCACGTATATACAAACAGAGAACAAGTAACTAAAGCAATAAATGATATAGAATCAACAACAAGTTCCGTAGATAACGTCCAAAAAGATGGGTAAAGTACTACTAGTTTAGTACATAAGAGATGTCCAACTATGCGTAAACAAGCTCGCTCGGCTACAACTTTATATGTCCAACATCAGAAATAACAAAAGTGAATGTATGTACCCCCCCCCCAGATTGGGTGTACGAATCAATAGTCGCAGGTCTCGTAATAAAAGCCAGCGTCCAACCCTTCAACTAGCGTGCAAACCAGGACAGTCTAAAGCTATCTGCAAGTGATAAAATGAAGGGGGTAATTTATGCACATATAAATGGTATCATGTACGCGCGAATGGTGTAAATATAAGGAGGTCATATATCATTCTTATAGTACGCATGATTGATAAATATGCAGCAGCAAATTAGCGAAAACAATAATCACAGATACACATCAAATAGATAACGTAGGGAATTCTCCCCCCAACCACCCACACCAGCTCACATGATCTTTTTAATTACTAGTTATACGTAATATATCATGTACACTATACTCGAATTACTCAATCCATAGACCAAGTCTCATGTATATCGATCATACCAACACAACAAAGTCTATATCATGGTGGTAGATTTACATGCGTAGGCTTGCATAACTTATCATGTCACAAGAGCAAGAAATCCTATATGACCGAAAGAAATAGCAGCAAAATCGATATACAGCATGGACAATTAACAATACTACTTATATTACCATAATTAAAGCAATAAGCATGTACTGAATTGGTAGTATCAACGTACAAACTCCTAAGAGAACAATAGAAACCAAAGACGGACATGGAAACCTTCAAAATCAAGAACATAAGATGATGAATCAATACACCAGTACATTCAAATGCGGGTTTGTTTGGTTACCAAGGTGTTTTTGTTGTTGTGTTTTTCTAAAAGAACACATTGGTGTTTGGTTTTTCTCCCAAAGTGTTTTGAAAACATCGTTGTGGTTTTGAAACACTAGTTGCAATGCTTATCAACACTGATATCTTTCCCGCCACCGCCATCATCACCATCACCACCATAACCCAGCAAAGCCACCCAATGTCGGTGACCGGTGCCGGTGACCGGTCCGGCGATTTCACCGGGGCCGGCGACCGGTGCCGGCGATATCACCGGGGCCGGCAACCGGTGCCGGCGATATCACCGGCGACAACTAGCCGATGCACCACTGATGTCGCCATAACAAACGTGATTGTTTCCCTTTCATTATTGATCCAAAATAGGGAAGAAAGACAATTTAACTTTAGTTTTTAATGATATTAATGATGCATATATCAATTTCAAAGCATATTAGTTTCTCCTGAAAAACTATGCTCCTAAATTTGTCACCTGACAATTTTGATTGTACCAGGAACTTGGGCTTAGTCCATCAGAGCCAATTCACACCGTATTCCAAGATTGGATTAACTATGCTTATGGCAAATTGAGCTTCGTGAGATTAATAAAGCCGCTTCGAGGAGTTTATTCTCATTCGATAACAATAGTTTAGCCTGAAGTCCTTCTAATGACAAGATCTATGTTTTACTTCAAGCTGAAGGTAAAACTAACAGAAGAAGATGAAGATGATCATCAAGCTACTGCTATATTGGTTAAAATGTTTTGGAAGTTTTTGGTTATTACTTTTGAACATTGTGGACTTGAGATATGTAGCAGTATGTGCATTCATAATTAACACATTATGAATTGCGTTTGACATCTATCATAATTAACACATCATCAACCCAAAAAGGCATAATAAGCAAATACCCAAGGATGAGGTAATCTTGTAACATTCATAAGGTCGTGCATCTATATTCATAAAAGAGAAACCAAGACATGAGAATGATTTTTTTAACCATGAACTGTTCTAATTTTTCCATGAACTGAACTAAGCCAAAAAAGTACATCCACTCCTACATCATATACGTTAGTAAGTAAATCAAAACGTCAACTGTAACCAAACCTAGTTCGACTAAGCCTACGAACACTAAAACAAAACAGGAGGCTGTGTTTACATAAGGAGGAGAAGGATACAAAAGCTCGACAAAAAGGAAAATAAATTCTCTGTTAAGCCCACAAAATTTGAAGAAGAAAACCACCCGCCAAGTATAGTTTCATTTGATTTCTAAATAATATGTACTCTGATAAAAATAACAGTCAAGCTGTCAAAAAAATAGATATGAAGTCATGTCAATGTATCCCCTATAAAGGAAGAGATATGAAGTCATGTCAAAAAAATAGATATGTTAGTTTGGCAATACTACACATAATAACCCTTGAAAGTTAGCAATGATCCATTTCAAGTAATATCACTATGAGGGCATGTTCGTATTGCGCAAAGCTTCTCTGGATCATTTAATCAAATATTTTGAGAATTGAAGAATTTCTGTGCATTAATGAAGAGAAAGTCATAAGGCTTCCAAAATTTTCCACACTACTATAACTCTCGTTAGGCTTATGTGAAAAAACAACTTATCAACATTTATGGGTTTATGAAGCATTAAACCTGAGCTATAATTTTGTATCATGTGGGTTCATATGAGAATCGAGTAATAATCATTTTTCACTGGTCTATAATCATTTTTACCATCCTTCACTGGTCAAATGTAAATGTTAGTTTAAACTTGGGAAGTTTATTTTGCTCACTTAATGCTTGAACAACAGAGACTACCTATATCATATTGGATTCATGAGATTGTCAACACAAACTTGGCGAAGAACGAGCAGGACAAAGAAATTGATGACACTAGGGGAAAGGGATTAGGAGGCTTGCATTTGAAAGAGATCACTGAATAAATTCTAAAACAATCATATATTCAGCAAAAAAAGAAAAATTAATCAGATCAGACAAAAAAAAAGCTTACAGTACGTTGAGATCACCGGCAACGAGATTAGGGGAGACGGCAACGGGATTAGGGGAGCGACGGCGACGGCAGAAGTCGAATCTGGGGCTTGGGTGACGGCGACAACCACGACGTGATGGCGACGAGATCTGGAAGCGACGGCGACGACGATGAGGTTCAAATCTGAAGCTTGGGCAGCGACGACGATCTAGACGATGGCGATATGCTGCTGCAAGGCGGCGACGGCGACGTGGATTAGGGGATCTGGACGACGGTGATGTGGATTAGGGAATCTGGACGACGTCGACTACTCTTGGGGATCTGGAGGCGACGACGATGACCACGAAGGCGGTGAGAGACGACGACCACGAAGGCGGCGAGAGACGGCGACGTTCACGATTTCACGAAATCGGCGACGACGATTTGGGCTTTGGGCGGCGGCGATTTGGGTTTTGGGAGAGGGCGACGCTCAGATCTAAGCTTGGGAGATTTTTTTGGGGGAAATGAAAACAACGGACCTTAAACACATTTTTCTTGTTTTGAGAAACCCGTTGAAAGTTGGGGGTTGTTGGTGTTTTGGACGAAAAAACAGAGCGGTTCCCAAACACGTTTTGTTTTTTTTTAACAAAACGAAAACAACACAAACGCAATGGTAACCAAATTAGTAATTTCATTTGAGTTTAGAAACAATAGTTTGGATGACGAGGTTATTTTGTTTCTTTTTATGTTATTTAGTTTCTTCCTCTACGGGCGTGTTTGGTTCGCTTTAAAAGACTCCGAAAACCCGTTTCCTCTTTCTAACAACATCGCCACCTCGACAAAACCTATTCTAGGGTTTTATTTTCTCTGCTCCAACCACGAAAATCCGTTCCACCTCAGCTCTTCGTCTTTCCCCATTTCCTTCGAAAACGAGAGGAAATCGGTGTAAAGTCGCCCAAAATCTGTACTATTGTCAGATCTGCGGTTTATTTGCGTAAAACTTGTTAAAGGCTAGGGTTACCACTGTTTTCCCTCGTTTATTTGCATAAAATGTTGATTTCGTACTTGATTTTCATATTTATCAAGCATCAGGTCCTCAAATTCATATTGTTGTTGGATCTTGCAAAAAAGACAATGCCTTTATTGGGAAAATTTCTTATTTTTGCTGAATTTTTGCTGGATTTTGCTAAAAATGCAATCTAAGGTATGATTTATGCAAGTTTTAGAAATATTGTGATGAAATTTGGATGTTGCATTTTTTATAATTATTCTGAAATTTTCATGTTCTTAGCAAAACAGCAACAATTTTTATTTTCTTGTGTGTCCCAAGTGAAACTTTCGTTTACTTTAAGACATGCTATTAAACTAGGTTTTTTTTATATTAATGATGTAGTGATAAAGTTGTATGCTTACAAAATTTTTATAGTTTGAATATGAGAGTTTATTTTCCATTTGGGATGAAATGTTACACTTCTGGTTTTCCAAATTGGAAAATGCAACAGATACTTGATATTTACAGTTACAATATTGCTTCTTTGTTTTTAATTTATCTTTTAGATTGATGATTTCTTTTACAAACCTAATGAGAGTGAAAATGTATAACCCCGAATAATTGTGTTAACTTTTAGATTGATGATTGGTTTTAAACACGTATTTAGGGATAATTGTGTTAACTTTTAATCCCCAAATAAAAAGAATAACAGAATTAATGAAAAGAGTGAGGTCTTGGAGAGATTACCTTCATGATGCAGCTCATTAAAAAATGACAATCTGATATCAGATAGTAATATGTTTTGGTAGAAAATACATCATTTCTTTAATGAAGTATTGTGTGCTAAGTGACGGAACAAGGCCATTTCCCTGAAGATTATGATCGGAGTGCCTGGGATTGGGAATTCTGCAATGAAGTATTATGTAGGTTGCACTATATTAATTGGGAACAATGCTTGAAACTTGAAGTTGTAATTATGCCTGAACTTATGCTTGAACTTTTGCCTCTTAAAATTTTCTTCTTTACCGTCCAATGCTTCATGGGGTCTTAATTGATAGAAGTTTTGATTATTGACATTGCATATGGATGTTTGCTAGGTATAATAATTATTTCAATTTGATGTTTGCATCGTAAATTGATGATGATGGGGATTGTATCGATAAACAAAGTGTTGTTAATATGGTTCAAGGTGCTGTGCTATCTGTTTTTGTTATAATAATTACATTTATAAGGAGAATGCAAGCTAGACGTAAATCAATTCGTAGTGGTCCAAGTGAGGGAAAAAGAAGACAAGAGGGGATAAAATTAAACGTATAGAGTGTATATTTATAATGGTTTTAGTGATAGTTGTGTAAATCACATTAGAATACGGAGTGATGCTTTTGTTAAACTAGAAATTATAATGAGGAACAATAGGCTGCTAAAAGACTCAAGGAATGTAACAGTGGAAGAACAGCTTATCATGACACTGAACATTTTGGGTCATAAATCTAAAAATCACATTGTGAGATCTCATTTTATAAGATCAGGGGAAACATTCAATAGATATTTCAACAAGGTATTACAAGTAATTATTTACCTGTGTGGGCGCTGTAGGCGTCTAAAAATACCTATAGGTATCCACACACAGCTCGAGACAGAGAGAAGGTGATGAACACCATTATCTAAGACTAAGAGGATTATCTGATGCCGACGAACACATGAAGCGAAACGGCGAACCGAATAGCTTGTGCACTCACCGGCCACCTCCAAGTGGCCCGTGCACTCACCGACCACCACCAAGTGACCCGCACGCTCATCGGCCATCAAATCGGCGAACCAAGTGGCATGTACGCCCGTCGGCCACCACCAAGTGACCCGCACGCTTATCGGCCACCAAATCGACGAACCAAGTGGCCCGCGTGCTCACCGGCCACCACCAAGTAGCCCGCACGCCCATCGGCCACCAAATTAGTGAACCAAGTGGCCCGCATGCTTACCGACCACCACCAAGTGGCCCGCACGCTCATCGGTCACCAAATCGGTGAACCAAGTGGCCTGCACGCCTGTCGGCCACCACCAAGTAGCCCGCACGCCCGTCGGCCACCAAATCGGTAAACCAAGTGGCCAGCATGCTCACCGGCCACCAAAACAGCGTACAAGTCAACGAAACGACGAATACACATAACGACGGAACAAATCGAAATCCGGAAGACTAAGAAAGCCGCTGGCGGTCGAGTCGCATCGAAACGACTTGACCGAACCAGTGGTTCGACCTATAGCCAGGTCACCAAGGGTGGCTCAGCGGCCGAGCCATTGGGTGACGCTTCGGTCAGATTTGATCTAAAAGTATGATTTTTCGGTTTTTACGGATTTTCTCGGGATTTGTTGGTTCCTGAGCATCCCAACTGATCTGATATTATGGTTAATCAGTTATTAATTGAAGATAAGGAGGAATCCCTCGTTCTTATCCAAATACTCGCTTCCAAAGCTTATAAATACGAGCTCGGGTGCTCATTTCTCAGGAGGACATCAAGAGGATGTAACGCTACCGAATTGGAGAGTGAAGTCACGAATTTACAGCAAGGGTTAGCAGATCTTGACGATCTCCTGTGCATAAATAGTGGAGTTCGAGAGATCCGGGATCCGTCCCCTATTCCTCCAGATTTAAGCTTAGTCTTAATCTCGAGAAGAGCCGTGATCTCGCTTGGTCGAGATTATCGCTGCAGCGATTACTTCCTTCGTGAAGTAAGAGCTTTGATCATTAATCTATCAACCGAATCTGATCCGTGACGGTCTACAGATATCAATATCCCCGATACAAGCAAAGTTCCCACACAAACAGCGAGTGATAAACGTCCACTGTGTTGTTTGATAAAAGTCGTATCTTTTGTATTTTCATTGTATAAGGAGATCTTATAAAAGTTCAACTTTTTATTTGAGTTTATTATAAACGATTAAAGTTGTAATAGATTTAATCACAATGAAAACAACGATTTTTGACCCAAACTAGCTGGCGACCACAGTGGGAGCCAACAGCTTCGCTGCCGAAGCTATCGTGCCGCAACCAAGGATCCAGATCCCCGTTGAAGAAGTAGTCAAGTACGAATTCGATCAACTGAAGTTCGAGGAGTATCTGTCATCCTCCTCCTCCAGATCCTCTGCCCCTCGCAAGCGTAGGAAGATCAAGGCCCGCATTGCTGTTGCAATCTCACCTTGTAAAGCCCCTCCGGCCTCCAACGAGCCCAGATCTACAGATCTAGACCCGTCCTCCGTCAAGGAGTCAATTGCAGAAGGCACGCCAACCTTATCAAAGAGGGCACACCAAAGGCAGCGTCAACGACTTGCACACCAACTTGCTAAGGCTTTGGAGCCTGTTGACGGGATTGGCTATGAGATGGATCTGAAACGCAGAAGGCACTGAGTGCCCCAGCAGCAAATAAATGGCCTCTCCTCCAAACCAACAGCGAATGACTAGATCCAAGTCAAACGGACCCGCTCAACCCTCGAGGAACGCATTCAGAAGCGTCGCGTCTTGATTGCGCACGCACGAATTCTCGTGCGAGAAGCGCAGAAGCTGAAGCAAAAAGAGGTGATTAAGAAGCCACCAAAGTTACGCCAAGTATGGAAACCAAAGTCCGAAACAATGCCAAAAAAGAGTCGAACAGCTCCTAAAACTCGCTAACCAGCACTAGCTGGCTCGGCCAAAACCAAGCCACCAAATGGTGGCTCGGCCAAAACCGAGCCACCATTTGGTGGTTTGCCCCTGAACCAAACCGGTTCGGTTCTCTTTACATCTGGTTCACCTCTCGTGGCCTATTTTGAGTCTCTGACAGTTCCTATTCCTGTCCCGATGAATCCCGCACTTCCGGTGAAGCCTCATGACCATGGAGACTTGTCCCGTTTCAAGATGAGGATGGTGGATCACCTGGGTCCTTTGCATAAGGATCGAGGCAAGGTTCCGATCAAAGAACGTCTGGGTCCGGTGACTGAACCTCGAACAACCACTCGAGCTGGGGGTCGCACACGCCTTCGCAACAATCCAGAGCCCTTCTATAATAGGAAAACTCCTGTAATTGACCGCATTGGACTACGAGTCAGTGCCCAAGAGCCTGTTAAGGTCCCGCGCTCAAGCAAGCGTGGCTCCAAGCATGTGACTCTTGAAAACGCCATCAAGGAAACAAGTCCTCAAAAGAAAACGTGTTCGTCAGACGACGACATTACACCTGAGAAGTTGTGCCAACACACGATAGGTTGCTCTGGTAATTATGCCGATGAGTTGTACTATCAGACTGGGGGTACGAACAGATCTCAAAAGAGAGATACTCGGGAGATGGACTTTCATTGCCCATGTGTCAAACTTATCAGGGCAGTATTATCAGCGTGGAGCTGCCCCAAGGCCACTCCACAGAGGGTCTCGGTATTCGAAAGAATCTCCAACGGAAAGGCTAAGTCCAAACCAAAGTGTCTCTGTAAGAAACGATCGGTCGTTCAAGGTGGAGAACCCTCAGAAGTCACAGTTAATATGGTTGACAAGGGAAAATCGACTCGACCTTCTAGTTCTGATCTACTAATATCTCATAGTCTAACCCGGTTGTGATCGGGAACCATTAGACAAAGAGATTATCAGCTAATACAGAGAGGATTATCCTCGGATGATAAAGCATCAGATGCCAACTCTGCAGTCGCTTCTGACAAAATGGTATCCAGCCCAGGGGAATCCCACGAGGTGTTTATGATTAACACCGAGGAAGTGGCCAAAATCGTTGAGGATGCTCTAGATAAGCAGAAGCAAGCATTCAAAATCAAAATGAAAATGGCTATGCAGAAGATGAGACAAAAGCATGACCAACAGATCCGAGCCTTATCGAATCATATAGGTACATCCAGTCATCATAACAATGTTAGCCAAGTAGCTAGCAATTCAGATATGGATGAACATCATAATGTTGATAACCCTACCATTGACCAGAACACTGAGGGTGGTCCCACCAATGATAACAACAATGGGGGTGGCCCCGTTGTTCCTCTCAGAAATCGTTCGAAGCATGATACGGATGAGGACGAAAAGATGAAGGACCTCGAGAGCAAAATCAACACTCTGATATCTGCTCGAGAGGTAAAGAGAACTGGTATTCCGTGTCCTTACCCATGTAGGCTGTCTAAAAATCATAATAGATAGTTCACCTCTATCAGACTTCAACTGACAGTTTTGACTAAGGAGGTTATAATCAGACGACTTTCTTGTTACCAAAGGAAATCTGCAATCAAAGGATTCCCCTATGGATCAAGAAGAGATTACAAGACAATAATTTCTTCTAACGAAGAAGCAGAATTCGTCCTTGCAATCAAATTTCCAACGTCAACGCATTCACTACATCCGCAGCTCTTCAGTTGCTACAAACGCAGCTCTATATCGCTGCAAACACAGCTTCATATCACTGCAAACGCAGCCTCATATTTGAGATGATTGATCTTGATGACTACGACAACAACATGACTAATATTATATTAGCAACTATCAGAGGTGCTGATGAGCAGTGTAATAATTTTAGAAAAGCGGAAAGATCTAGAGACTACGTGAACATTCTTATTAAAAGCTCGTCATGTCCACCCACCGAGATATTTGATGAGGATGTTGGGAAGTACATATTTCCAATAATTTTCGAGCATCCGCAGCTTCATCCGCTGCAAACGCAGCTTCATATCACTGCAGAACGCAGCTTCTAAACGCTGCAAAACGCAGCTTCATCCACTGCAAACACAGCTTCATATCGCTGCAGAACGCAGCTTCTAAACGCTGCAAAACGTAGCTTCATATCACTGCAAACGTAGCTTCTAAACGCTGCAAAACGCAGCTTCATATCGCTGCAGAACGCGCTTCCAGATACTACGTTCAAGCGCAGAATCTATGTCAGAACGTAAGTCAAGATTCTGACTCGTTCAAACGTGATCCATATAGTTTTGAAAACCGTTTCTCACCCATGATCTGAGGAGTGGTTTACGTGGGTTGTTATACCTGATTAATGGGATGACTAAACCCTCATTTAGGCATGGATTATGGGGGCAGTTACACCCCTAATCTCCCTATAAATATCAACAAACTCAACAGAGTTCAAGGGTGGATTTTCTAGAATCAGAAGAGGAGATCGGATTTTGGAGGTTTGATTCCGGAGGTAATAACCCTCAACAACAAAAGATTTCCAGATACGAGATACTTGGCTTCTCAACCGAATTATTTTTGGTTCAAACAACTCTTTTTCACTAGAGTTTGTCACTCGTTCGGAGGTACAACACTCGTGAAGAGTTCGTGAGCAGTTCAACCACATAAGTCATTTGCTCCAGTGAATTGAGATTTTCGGATCGTCAACGGAGAGCAAGTTCGACGTGAGCATTCGAAGGAAGCACTCCATCGCTACTGTGAAGAACCCAGATTTAAACAAAGGAGAGGATTCAGATCAATTCTCTTCTCTTTTATATTCAGGAAATCCAATTGTAATTGAGATTAAATGAAAACAGATTAATTTTTCTTCATATCTTTTTACTACAAATTTTCCACCAAACAAAAGATGGCGACTCCACTGGGGACTAGCTTTTCTGACGAAGAAGTGGTGGCGCAATCCGATGTCCATCTCGTTGGAACAACTGTCGAAACTTTTATTGTAGAGTTTGATCAAGCTAAGTACGAGGAAGCTCTTTCCTCTGGATCGCTTAGCCCCAAGGCCAGGCGCAACATCCGAAAAATCTCCAAAGAGATCCGACCTGTTGCTGAAAGGTCAAAGAAAGCCCTCTCCTTTGGCCGATATTCATCAAATCACCCCTTATCTGAAGGAGCGGACTTAGCCTCTACTGGACTCGTCCAACACGTTGAGCAGTCCACGTCTACATCAACACGACGTGCTACGGGCTACAAACGGCCTATAGAAGAGCCAAATTCTGTAAACGTCGATGACGTTGCTGCAAAGGCTTTGAAACAAGCCAAGAAGAACACCGCTCGAAGACGAAGAAGATCCATCCGACGTGCGCATCTCTGAGAAAACTAACCCCTGGCCCAACGCAAGGATTGCGTTTTTGAGACTTCGCCCAAACATTGCGTTCCTACTCCAGAACGTATACTTCGTGGCAATGAGCCCAATTATAAGCCTCGGGTGATACAGCTTAAACGCGACCCTCAGTGGTGCGTTGTCTATCCAAAACACAGTGCTGCTAAAAATAAAAACGCACCTCATGAGTGCGTCCAAACAAAACAGAACCCTAAGGGGTCTGCTTCATCAATTAAACGCAGGCTAAAGCCTGGTGTTTTCAAATCACAACGTAACCCTCGCGTTTCGTCTCTAGAATGCGATGTGGTTCGCCAAATTCAAGAGAGTCGACATGGGCTTAAGATTCATGTCCAACAAGAACCAGTCTCGCCCACTCAAGGACAAGGGGTTTTATTTCCGACCACATGCTCGACGAGGAATTACTCTCAAGTCTCTGATTTGCGAGAATTACTCTCTAGGGGGAACCAACGCAATAAATAGCGCATTCATGCCATTGTGAACGGTTTATTTTAGCAGTCCTTTCCGAATGCCACTGTTGTACACCTGAGCCTCGCAAGTCTGTGTTCGATAGACTGTCTGACATCACAAGACCTACCAAGCGATGACGTCATCAGAGGAATAAGGTTTCTAAAGCTGAATATCCTCAGGTCACTATCAACGTGGTCGGCAGAGGGAAAGCTTCGGCTCCCAATTCGAATGAATCAGAAAGAAGCCATTCCCCGACCGTTCGGGAAATTTGCGATGAGTTCGAAGGAGTATATCGACATACTCGGACGTAGACATGAGCTATCCGTTCGGTTGACTATCAAAAGTTGGCCAAAGGAATTACTTCCGATAATGAACATTCGGCAATCGTCGAATCTCAATCTTCAAGCTCCGTCGTGGCACGAGAGGTTTCCGTTTACATGACTGGAGGCCCCGAGGATTTAGCTAAAAGAGTTGACGAATACCACGTCATGCTCCAAGCACAACAGGAGACACTTCTCCAAATGAAGGATATGTTGGCCCAGCTCCTAGCCGAAAAAGGTCAAAGACCAGAATCCTCTCGGAGGACAATCTTTAAAGGGAAGCAGAAAGCACCCGAGAATCTAGAAAATGAGACTCATAATTTGGAGTCTTCTTCCGAAAACGAGAAGGAGATGGAGATAGAACCGAATCCTCAGTCAACTAAAGTAGATGAGCTAGAAGCCCGCCTTAACGCAATGGCTAACAGAAGTGAGCTTCATGAGGAAGGGGTGATACGGCCTTATCCTGCTGAATGGGATACAGCTCCCTATCCGCCGAAGTTCAAGGCTCCAACTTTACAACCTTTTGATGGTACAGGTTCGCCAAATCAGCACATCTACTACTTCAAGTCTCAGACTGGAGATGTGGTAGCGAACGACGCCATCCTAACCTGCTTATTCATCGGAACTCTTAAAGGAGTCGCTTTCGAGTGGTTCATAAAATTGCCTGCCGGATCTATTCAGAAATGGGTAGACTTAGAAAGGCTTTTCTTAGCTAGGTTCTTCGAAGATGACACGGAAGTCTCGTTCCCTACCCTTCTCGCTACCAAGCAAAAGAATGGAGAATCTATCAAAACCTATGTGGAGAGATTCCGCAGCATGGTATTGTGATGCCCATCAGGTATGACCCAATCAACTCTGGTTAAAACTTGCAGGCACAACTTGCAGACGCAGCTCCTTGCTCAGATGGGGGTAGCAGAATGTCATTCCTGGAGGCAACTGGTATCGTAAGGAGAACAAGCTGAAGAGATTGTCGCTCGGGTCAAGGCTGAAGAAGTTACTCAACCCAAGCCACAACAGCAGCGCAACCAGAACAATGCGTCACATTCCAAGGGGAAGGAGATGTTAGCTACTGATACTGATGCACGCGTGCCAGCTGGGAAGCAAGGAAAAGCACCAAACCAACAAAGAGCGCCTAAGCAATACTCGTTCAAAGAAGAGCATGTGGACACTCTGTTCCAACTACTTCGGAAGAACAACAAATTACAGCTCCCCGAGATCAGAAAACCAGATGAAGCAAGAAAAGTAGATGATCCTAATTACTGTCGCTATCATAGGTTCTTGGGACATCCTACCAGGAAATGTTATGTGTTCAAAGACATCTTACAAAACTTGGTGAATGCTAACGTACTTACCCTGAAGCCAGAACAGAAGACTGTGTCCACTAACTTGATTGCGGTCTAGTTCAGTGACTTCCTCCCTATAGCTGCTGCAGATGGTGTCATTCCCATCCGTAAGGGGAACATGCACTTGAAAAACACCAACTTACATAGTCAGAAGGACAGGGGGTTGGTACCCCTCACTATCCCAAAAGGGGAGATCATGTGGGTCCATCCTGACCTAATTGAAGATCAACAATGGACGAACACCTCATCCAAAAAGAAGGGAGGCAAGGCTAAGACTTCCAACATGATTAGCCCCTCTGTTAATGAGAATGATGATCATCTTAAACCTCTCACCGACTCAGAAGAAGAGAGAATTGTCCTCGCGGCCTATCTAGGAGACAATCCTGGCACTCGGTCAGAAAAGGTTTATTTGAAAGATTATAACCAGCCTGCCCAAGAGATTGAAGAATAGCCCCAAGACGCTGGGAGTTCTGTACTAAAAAAGTCGATCGATAAAGGGAAGCAAAAAGAGCTCCGGTTCAACAAAAATCTTCACCAGGACCTCGGGGAATCGAGCACTCCCTTCCAATTCAATGTCATGGCGCAGCTGGCCAATATACCTGCTAGGATTACCCTATATGAGCTCTTGAGGTTGTCCAAAGCCACCAAAGAAGCTCTCATCGAAGCCTTAAAGAACATGGAGAGCTTTATCACTCAAGTCACTCCAATTCCTGAAGCGTCTGAAGATCAGTCTTGCATGCAATGCTTACAAGCAGCGAGAACTCTACCCTGCATATCATTCACTCAGGAGGATATGCAAGTGAAATATAAACATGATAGACTTTTGTACTACACAGGATACATCGGGTCATCAGAAATCAGTCGCGTTCAGGTTGACCCAGGCTCTGCACTAAGCATCATGCTTTACAGAGTCATGCAAGTCTTAGGGATTCCCATTCATCAGATGAATGCTACTCAAACTACCATCTTCAGATTCAACGCTAACAGTACTCGGCCCCTGGGAAAGATCAAAATCAGATGTCAGATCGGAGATCTCAAGTCCGAAGTGACTTGTTACACCATAGATGCGGACACATCTTACAATCTGTTATTGGGACGACCATAGATTCATGCAAATCGCATTGTCCCGTCCACCCTACATCAGGTTATGAAGTATGTCAATGATAAAGGCGAAGTTCGAACACTGATTGCGGAAAAATACCCTTTCAGAGGAGTGGAAAACTTCCACACAGATTCGATCTTCTACTCGGAATCACAAGAGAAAGAAGATATTGACAGCGGTAATGAGGCAGACGTCGAGCCAGACCCTGAAGGAAATTGTCCACGGGAGTTAAACTTCAATGTAATGGGTCTAGTCGAGAATAATAATAATGTACCGAGTGAGGGCGAGTGGTGCATTAATGAAGATTTTATTTTGGCGTACTTGTCTGATGGATCTTTTAAAGCTAAACAAACAGAGAATGATCATAATGCAGGTACCAATCCGTGGCACACATTGTGTGCAGAAACATCCCTCACATTGCCAATTAAGTCATCTTTCACTTCAGATGAAGAAGTAGAAGATGCACAAAAGGCTTTCTTCAAAGTCCCATCCAAAAGGAAAGGACAAAAGCCGATCCATTTCGGTAAAGTCAAACCCGAACCACTCAAACGGGGAAGCTCGGAAGAAGATGATGGAGTTCCTCAATTCCATTATCATGAACCCAATTCTATATATTTAATGAAAAGAATAGGATATAACTTTAACAAAAAACAGGGTTTAAACTTTGAGAAAGGAAGGCGAACACCGATTCGAATATCTCTAACCCCCGAAGGAAAACCTCCGGACTACTATCAAAAAACCGGACGGGGTGTGGGTTACGTCACAACTCCCTCTGTCTCAGAAAATGAAATCAGTAATTATCTGCGTCAGGACCATTCATTCGGAACATCTTCTTGGGAATCCGACGTTAGCCTTGGACCTTTCTTTAAAAGTCTGACTGTGAACATGGTTTCAACTAGTAATATAGATGAAGACGCAGGGGGTGATGAAGAGTTAATCGAATCAACCAATGATCCTTGGATCAAACGCCTCAACATCTTGTGGGATATGCGATTCGAACAACGGGAACCACCCACTGAAGATAAAGTGATCCAAGTCAACATGGGAGATGAACATGATCCTAAGCCCATCTTCATAGCTGAAAATTTATCATCATCTGAGAGAGAGGACCTTATATCTCTCATCCGAGAATATATAGATGTCTTTGCTTGGAACTATGAAGACATGCCTGGCCTTAACCCAAAAGTTGCCATGCATCGGCTCAACATCGATCCGGATGCAAAACCTATTAAACAACAACAATGCCGGTTTCGTCCAGAGATCATGAAAGCAATTGAGTCCGAAGTTAAAAAGCTTATAGACTCGGGTTTTGTCAGAGAGGAACAACACCCAGACTGGGTAGCCAACATTGTTCCAGTTCCCAAGAAAAATGGTAAGGTCCGAATATGCATCGACTTTCGTGACCTCAACGCAGCTTGTCCAAAAGTCGAGTTTCCTCTTCCTATCACCGATGTCATGATCGACAATACCTACGGATATGAAAGGATGTCTTTCATGGACGGATTCTCATGGTACAATCAGATCAAGATGCATTCTGAAGACGTAAAGCATACGACGTTTAGAACTCCACTGGGGATGTACTGCTACACAGTGATGCCTTTCGATCTGAAAAATACAGGTGCAACTTATCAACGAGCAATGAATACCATCTTCCACAAACATTTGCGCAAGAAGATAGAATGCTACGTTGATGACATAGAAGTAAAAAGTCAGCATAAAGGCGATCATCTTACAGACTTGAAGATAATGTTCGACATCATGCGAGTACATCAACTAAAAATGAACCCGACCAAATCATTCCTTGGGGTGTCAAGCGAAAAATTCCTGGGATTTATTGTCATGTCCAAGGGAATTTCTCTTGATCTAGAGAAAATCCGCGCTATCTAAGATATGCCACCCCCAAAGAATCTCAAAGAGCTCAGATGTCTGCAAGGGAGGCTGGCCTACATTCGGAGATTCATATCAAATCTTTCAGGGTGATGTCAACCTTTCTCTAAGCTCATGAAGAAAGGAGTATCCTTTATTTTGGATGAGGAGTGTCAAAGAGCATTCGAGGAGATTAAGAAGTATCTTACCCAACCACCGGTTCTTATAGCCATAATATCGGGAAAACCATTCTTGTTATACGTGAGAGCTATGGACCATTCTCTAGGAGCTTTATTAGCTCAGAACAACAATCAAGGTCAAGAGCAAGCCATCTATTATCTAAGCAGGACTATGATGGGAGCCGAACACCGGTATAATCCAGTTAAAAAGAATATCTCGCTTTGGTATTCGTGGTCCAGAAGATGCGACATTATTTGGTAGGACAAACAATTCATGTCATCTCCAATGTGAATCCCTTAAGAGTTCTAATGACAAAACCGTCATCTCTGAATTGCCGGTTGGTAAAGTGGGCTATCCTCTTGTCATAATATGACATGCAATTCATGCCCCAAAAAGCAGTCAAGGGTCAAGTGTTGGCAGACTTCTTAGCCGATCACCCGGTGCCAGGGACATCTAAACTGTATGAAGAATTGCCCAATGAAGTCGTTGAAGATTGCGTTACTCAAGAAACTACGCAAGTGTGGAAATTATTCTTCGACGGTGTATCCAGAGCAAATCCTCATGGAGCAATTACCGTGGGAGTCGGAGTGGTGTTCGTTTCTCCGAATGGTCACGTGATCCCAAGAGGATTTTCCCTGATCGAACCCTGCACTAACAATATGGCTGAGTATAATGCTCTGCTACTAGGAATGCAATTTGCTGAGGAACTCAATATTCAACATCTTGAAGCTTACGGTGACTCTCAGCTAATCGTAAATCAAGTCCGAGGGGAATACGAAGTGCGTCATGAGGATCTGGTCCCGTATTACTTCGCAGTGGTAAAGCAAGCTGAGAAATTCGAAGGTTTCTTTATCGAATACATTCCACGAGCTCAGAATGCTTACGCGGACGCTTTAGCCTCGTTGGCAACCTCATTAGCATTGCCTCCAGGGGTCGAAACTATGATTCTGGTTACAGGACGTGAGTTATACTGTTCCAAGATTCCTATAGAGGAAAGCTCAGATAAGACACCGACAGGAGAAGTCTGCACAACCTCGATGGAACTTGAAGCTAGAGATTGGCGATTCCCATACATCGCTATGCCATATACGGAATTTTGCCCGATGACCCTAAGGAAGCGGCCACTATTAAACGAAAGGCCCTCCAATTCTATTATGATGCAGTTTCTCAAACACTGTATTGTAAATTACATGATGGAGTTTTGCTTAGATGCCTCTCTCGGAAAGAAGCGAAAGAGGCCATCAAGGAAGCTCACAACGGAATGTGTGGAGCTCATCAGCCTGGAGCTAAGTTAGGCGATCGTCTCCGGCGAATTGGTTATTATTGGCCAAGGATGTTCACAGACGCAGTGGACTATGCCAAACGTTGTCACGCATGCCAAATTCATGGTGATTTTATCCATCAAGCGCCAGGAAACTTACATCCCACATCTGCTTCTTAGCCATTCGAAATGTGGGGCATGGACATCATGGGACCAATTTCTCCTCCGACTTCCAAAGGACACTGGTTCATTTTGGCCGTAACCGATTATTTCTCCAAATGGGCGGAGGCAATCCCACTAAAAGAAGTCAAGACAAAGAATGTGATTAAGTTCATCAAACATCACGTCATCTATCGTTTTGGAGTCCTGAGACGAATAGTTCACGACAACGGGACACAGTTTGTTAGCTTTGGATTTCAGAGATTTTGTGATAAGTTTAGAATCCAAAGTGTCGCATCTACGGTGTATTATCCACCAGCGAATGGTCTTGCAGAAGATTTTAACAAAACCATTGTGAAGCTCCTCAAAAAGTTCGTCTCCAAAAGCCGACGAGATTGGGATGAAAGACTCGGCGAATGTTTGTGGGCCTACCGCACAACAGTGAGGACCCCTACAAGAGCTACGCCATTCTCTCTAGTATATGGCTGCAAAGCCGTACTGTCATTAGAAATCCAAATCCCTTCCTTAAGAGTCGCTATCACAACCGGACTGACAGAGGTAGAAAAACACCAACGACGTCTGTAGGAACTTGAAGCTTTAGACAACAAACGACTTCAAGCCCAGCAACAGATTGAGCTATATCAAGTCTGTATTTCTAAAGCCTATAACAAAAAGGTTAAAGAACGGATTTTTAAGAAAGGCGGTTTAGTTTTGGCTAATCGACGACCTATGGTGGTGACTCACAAAACTAAAGGGAAGTTTAATCCTAAATGGGAAGGACCTTTTGTGATAGAGACAGTCTATTCCAATGGAGCCTACCGTCTCATCGATAAAAAAGGCGACAGACTCATGATGCCAATTAATGGGAAATTTTTCAAGATATATTACCTGTAGATTACAGAGTCTCTTGAGCCTAGCCGGGGGTTGTTTACTAAGTGTTCGTTTGGACAAATTGTTCTCCTACTTTGTATGTCGTCAAGTTAACATTACACCTCTGACAATTGAAGTTGTCGAGAAATGTTATGATAAAGAAAATTTCCCAAAATCTACCAGAAAATCATCAGATTGATTTGATTCAGTGGAAAAGTCTTAACAACTTAGGATACGCACCCAAGGTTGGAAGAAAGAGCGTCTAGCTTCCCTGAACGCAAGTTCTATAACTACGTTTCAAGTCTCTCGGACGCAAGGCCCGACCCTGCGTTTTTGGTTTCTATAAGGGGGATAGACCCACGCTGAGTTCATTCAAACACAGAATTTCAATTATAACAAAGAAGCTTCCAGAGATTACTCTAACTAGCAAAGAAGATTCTCAACAAATTGGAATGTGCCAGATCATCCTAAACGCAAGTCTTATAACTACAGCTCAAGTCTCAGAGTTGCGTTCAAACCTGTTTGGATGCAAAGACAAAACCATGCGTCTTTGACAGGCCTGTGTTCAAATCATTCAAACGCAAGGGGGTAATTTTCAGAAATTCCAACATCATAACGAGGTTGCAGCATTTCAGACAAACACAAAAAATGTAAGAAAAAGATAAGCAACAACAGTTCATGCAAATAATAAGCGTTTAATGTAAAGTTATTACAAAACGAAAACAAAATAAGAGTTACTGGGGCTTAAAATAAAGAGAAGCTTAAAAGATGAGCTTCTGGTTCAGATACATGTCTTTCATGCTCCGCCAGCACTTCTCCTTCAACCCTCTTACGAAGCTGGACATCAGAAGTCGCGGCAGCAACAGAAGCCTCTTGTTGCAGCACTTGGATGGCCTCCTTCTCTACATGTACCCTCGCCTCGAGGGTAGCCTCCCCAACGTTGAATTCTTCTTGGGTTAGCTCTCCTGCAGTGAGTCTGGCCTTGGCTTGGAGACGCTGCTTCTGCAGGCTCCAGATGAGGGCCTTCCTCTCCGAGATATCAAGAGCTCGGGCTCTGGCAGCGACTCTCTCTCTCTCAGCCTGACATTACTAATGGCCCATTGTATATTAGGCCTCAAGTCTGTCTGCTTCAGCTCCTCTAAGTAACGAGCGGCACCTAAGAAGCGGTGGATCTTCTCTGCACAATGTCGAGCGTAATAGAGGTTGACTTCAGCCAGATTATTCAAGCTCTCCTCGATGGAAGCTTGAAATTCGAGGAAAGAGCCCCAGCCATGCATCACAATGGAGAAAGCCTGCTTCACCTGATTCTCCAGGCGCCTGAGAAGGAAGAGAGTGCAGTCGGGTGCCAGATAAGAAGCCTCATCAGTCACCCGCTCAAAACCCTTGTGCCAGATAAGAAGTCAGTAAAATAGACGAATCCAAGCGCAGTGGTATAGACATGCGTCAAGATCAACTTGAACACAAAGGGATCTAGACTCGCGTTGAATCATTGTGAATGCAGTGAATTAAAATTGCGTTATGAACTTTCAGAACGATAAGGCTTAATTCTGCGTCAAACACAGCAGGATCAAACCAGTATGTCAAAACAAAGGGATCAACCCTTTGTTTCGTCAATGAACGCAGAAACTTCATCCTGCACTCAAGATTAAGGGATCGACCCTTCATTGCATCAATGAACGCAAAAACTTCTTCCTGCACTCAAGATTAAGGGATCGACCCTTCATTGCATCAATGAACGTAAAAACTTCTTTCTGTGCTCAAGACTAAGGGATCGACCCTTCGTTTTGTCAATGAACAGAGGAACTTCTTTCTACGTTTGAATTTAAGGAGACGAACGGTTTTTGTTAAAAGACACAGAAATTTCTTTCTACGTTTAAGATTGAAGAGATGAATCATATTCGTCATCATCAACCAAAATCCATCTAAGGGATGTTAAGAAAACTTATTAAACAGGGGATGCTAAATAGAGGAGACAGCATTACTTACCTTGAGGACCGGACGTCGGTGAGGGTGACGTCGCCGGCGACCCAGAGGTCGACCCAGGAGTGTCCCCCGACGGTGACATTTCATGCTCAACCCCTCCGTCCTTCCGCAAGCAGACTTTCTTGAAAGCCATGGTCGGAGACGAGGTGAAACAGTCGAAGATTTTTTTTAGAATTAACAAGAATAAACTCATTTCTGACTTCAAGAAGGAAGTTTAGGTGTTTGAGGCTCTTGACAAGACTAATCATGCCTATTTATAAACAATTAATGACGGTGATATGGAGTTCTGAGACTCCCGCCAAGTGTGGTCTCTTCATCATCATTATAGTCGTTTGGACTTCTGATGAGACGCGGGACAAAACCCTGCGTTTAAAAGATATATAGGTGAAGCCAGACGCGACGATCTAGAGATGCGTTCAAATACATAATGCTGTTACGCAGCTCAGTTCAAAGACCCAAACACAGGGGGGTACCTCTGTCCCTGCGTTCTCAGAATATGGTGTTGAATCTCTACAAACCACGTAGTGAGTAATTCTAAAACCAAATCACTCGATAAAATTGTCAAAGTGGTATCATATTTACAACGACTTTCATTGTCACGGAGTTTAAATCCCGCCTGCATCACTCCGTCACATAATGACAATTCTTTTGTCGAAATCAACTTATCGACTCTTGTCAATAGAGCGATAGGTCACCAAAGTTGCTCCGATCGCAACACTTTCAACTTATCGACTCTCATCAATAGAGCGATAGGTCCTCAAAGTTGCTCCGATCGCAACGCCTTTAACTTATCGACTCTCGTCAATAGAGTGATAGGTCCTCAAAGTTGCTCCGATCACAACGTCTTCAACTTATCGACTCTCGTCAATAGAGCGATAGGTCCTCAAAGTTGCTCCGATCGTAGCACTTTTAACTTATCGACTCTCGTCAATAGAGCGATAGATCCTCAAAGTTGCTCCGATCGCAACACTTTCAACTTATTGACTCTCGTCAATAAAGCGATAGGTCCTCAAAGTTGCTCCGATTACAATACTTTCAACTTATCGACTCTCGTCAATAGAGCGATAGATCCTCAAAGTCACCATGTAACATGGCACTTCAGAGATTTACAAATTTCTTCTAATGTTTAAAACAAAAGCATATAAACAATCTATCCTTTCATATTAAAACAGAATTTCATGGTTCCATGTCAGAAAATGATATGCAAAAGAAACAATGAAAAAGCAAAACAGCACTACGATTATTCAAAGGAAAACAAAGCAACAAGAAGATAAATGTTGTCACCACCAAAGGAGCAATACAAGAACTGACTCATCAATTCATCAAACTAAAGGAGACAAGCTGAGACTTAATGTCAGAAGGTTTCTCTTCATGGTCAGTTCGCACTAGCATTTCAGCTCGTTTCCGAAGCTCGTCCTCGCTAGGTAACATGGCAGCAATCTTCTATTTAGCCTCTGCAAGAGCATTAGCTCCTGTGCAATAATCTACTAGAGACGTGGCGCTCTTGACGTTGAGCTCAGTGACAATAGCTTCTTCTCGTTTGAATTGATCTTTCAACCTAGTCAACTCTACTTCAGTAGCAATGATCTCCTCTCGTAAATTCTCTAAAGAAGTGTTGGAGAGTGCTAGCTCAGCTTGCTTTTGAGCATGCAGCTTTTGTAAATGTTCCACCCAGACTTCCTCCTCGGCTATATGACGCTGAGCTGCTTCATATTTATTAAACTCTTCAGCACGGATGTCCTCAAACATCGACGCGATCTGCGCTTGGATATCAGCGCGGCTTAAGGCCTCCAAAAACCTTAGTTGTGCCTCTAGGCGTGAGATGGCTTCTGAGCAACGACGAACAACGTCGACATCACCCACGAACTTGAGGTTGTTCAAACTATTTGTGAGTATAAGATTAAAGGTTTCAAAAGTATCTCTGCCAGCCAATACAACCTTAATCACTTTCTTTATCAAACTTTCTAAATAATTAAGAGAAATCTTAAGGAAATCTGGCACGTTCGTGGGACTCAAAACAGCGATGGGAGATGGTATAGAAACTTCTAAAGATACAGAGCCAAGTAAAAGACTAGCAGGTGATTTTGGCGTAGTGGCTTGAGAGGGAACGTCGACATCTAGTTGAGATGGACTCGATTGAAGAACCATAAGTTCCCCCACTCCAGATGATCTTGGCACGTCTACAACTTCTGTAGAGGCTAAAGAAATTATCAATAAAGTCGTCGGTGGGAGGGTTGTCATTGAGAGCTCCAAGTAAGGTGGTTCTGAGACCTGAGCTTGTGGTAGCATAAGCCGTTGCGTCGAAGCAGGGATGACAGCGCTTGCCTCATGTATCATAGGATCTGCATGAGAAAATTATTTAAATGTACAATAAAGATTAGCCGTGAATCAGAACGAACGACGCTTACCAGTAAGAGGCAGAGGAATGTAGGCTGACGCTTTATCTGAAGAAGGTGGTGGTGAAATATCCCACTCACCGGGATCATCGCTGTCATCACCCAAGTTGTTATTGTTCTCATTACTCCCACTTTGGTCACCATCATCATCTGTGTCATTCGGACCATCGCTATGGTACGTAGGTTCCTCTTCATCTACGGGAGGAAATGCTGGCGGATCCCCGGTGATGGTAGGTTTTGATATGACTCTAGTAGTAGGGCTGGGCTGGGTGTCTCCTACAGGTGGTAATAGCACAGAAGCGGAGGGAGACTTATCCGCTACTAAGTCTTGCTGGGCAGTCACCGTAGGTTATTGGACCGGAGGTCTATCTTCTTCAACATTAGGGGCCGTAGAGGTAGTATCATGAAGCGTGATCTTCTTTAACATTCGGGGCCGTAGAGGTAGTATCGTGAAGCGTGTCTTCAGGGGCAAATTCTGCACCCCCTGCAAATGATTCATCTCCACGCTCTTCTTTATTTAATGAATGGGCAGAAGAAACAAGTCCTCCTAAAGCGGGACCAACTATAGGGAGACCAGGCTGAGGCGAAAGTCCCATAGCAGTAGACTCTCGTTCTTCCTCTTCTGCATGCCATGCTTTCTGAGCATCTGACATAAGTTTAGAAGCAGGAGGTTCGAGTGCTAACTTTCGACGAGCTCGTTTGTCATATTTGGCTTCTTCAGCTGGGTCTAGTACTCTTTTTCCAGTGGCACTCTTACTCCAAGTCTTGACTCTCGAAGGTTCCACCTCGTGAGGATCCGGCACCCTGATCTCTCCTTGAACTCCCTCTGTTTATTGTCGTCGTTCGTCCTCTGTAATTGTCTTTTCATATGATAAGTATTCGTTAACCCCCCCTCCCGGGCACGGAACCTTTTAGCACTCCTCTTTGAAGCATACCATTTGCGAATGGTTTTCAAGCAGGAGGTGTTTATGTTGTAGACTAAAATTTGAGAAGCAGCCTGGTACCAGGTACAAAAGCTTTAAGTGCGAACGTTGGGCATCTTATGCGGCAGTCAAAATTTTGCTCCCGTACATCCTGCTACTGAGTAATACTAAGCTCTTGCTCCTTCATACACATTACCTGTGTACGCAAGAGTAGGGTTTGGATTTTCGACATAAATCTGATTATAGCCAAATTGCCGAGAAAAGCTATAAGGCTGATATGGTTCAATGAAGCACTTCCTCCCTTGCCAAAAAATAAGATAGCCTAGGCGAATATTTATGAGCCACCAGAAGGCGCCTCTACTGAGTATGGTAAAAGAATTTCATCCCGGTGTGTCCTGATAGATTTCTCCATACGCACCGCCCTCGAAAACGGAAAACTTGCAAGCGATCTCATAATTATAATCCCGCCTGAATATTTCACGGAATTTAACCTGATACCAACCGACCCACTGAGCAGTTTCTAATTGCTGAACAAGAGGAGCCAAGGTATCACTCGATTCAGGAGTTGACATTATCGAAGGGCAGTGCAACACAAACCAAGATACCAAATAAATATATGGCATTGGCACACGAGGGGTGAGAGTTTGAATGATTGTTTTCCCATCTGAGTCTAATTTCTTGACAGCAATAAACTCAGAGGCTAATTCCCGTAGGCTACTCTGCAAACAGCATATCATGGCTGAAAGGAGATTTAGAGGCCGTCCATGAGCCAAGAGAACAGCTAGGTATAATACTTCTACTATAATAGCATCCACTGGCCTAGTGGGTACCACACAACGCTTCAACCAAAGAGTAAGGAAACCAGCGAACAAAGCCATGTCGGAGATTGGGACATCTGCCTGATAATGGAAGCTTTCAAAGGTAGTAAAAGCTGGGAAGACATCCTCCTCTACCTTGCAAGTATAGTGGGAGGTCACATCGTTGATTCGCTCATTGATTTCCTCAAGAGTACCGGCGGCTAAGCGAGTCACCTCAGCATCCTTGTCCCACAAATTTCGGAAAAGATATTCTACCCATTGTCCTTGTTTCACACCACTGGCCCTTTTCCCAGTAGTTTGTGCACATATCTGGAAATGACACATCAATTCCCAATAAGTGTCATAGATTTCGAGGGCACCATGCTTCAGGATCTCCAATTCCCTATTTCCGAGGACGAATTCCTCATAAGGCAGCTCTCCAAAAGACAATCCAGAAATTTTAAACATCTCATGGAGAGCGAAGCCTAATTCACTAGCAGGAGTGAAAAAGGTACCGGTGTGAGGATTATAAAATTCTAGCATGGCAAAAAGTCCGCTATAATTTGGAGAAATCCCATACCAAGTGGCTATTATTAGAGTCCTCAACCCTGAAATCCTCAAAGGTTCTTCCAGCTCCTCCAAGACAAAATTTATCATCCGGGCCCACCAATCTGTCTCACTTGAATGTACCCATGTCGGAGCCCTAAAATCTTGAGCAGGGAACTCTCCCTTAACAGAAATGAATTTCCTGATGAAGACCTCTGCTAGGTTAGCAGGTTCACCGACGGGGTGTTCTTTTTTGAATAAACCTGGTTTCAAGGCCACAAAATGACTAAAATCAGCCGGATGAGTACCACGAGGAGTAATGTGCCCCGTAGCAACACCTCCTTAATCCTGAATGAATTCCCAATTCATGGACCGTGGGATAGAAGCACATTGATAATAAGAGTGAAGGAAATTCATTCTAAATACATGCAAAATACGCAACGGAAGACTAAATGTATAATTATGCTATGCATGTAGAGAGCATGAAATACATGATAGGACCATCCTAATTAAATCTAACATGATCCCTATATTAAAGAGAGCATACAAGGGTTATAAAGTCATACTTTTGAAGCGTGATTCGATGGAAGATCGAACAACCACTAACTCTTGCTCCTTGTAGTAGTAAATCTCCTCGTAGTGGATCTCCAAGTCTTTAAGTGAGCTTGATAAAATCGGAGTCTTCTTGAGACACAAGGCAAGATGTCCACACCGGGGTACTTTAAAATCCTACTACTTCCTCTTACTCAAGATTGCTAGAATTTAGTAAGAGGAGAGCTCTCTTTTATTCTCTTATGAAAAAACCACTTAGCCAATTTTTTATTAGCCTTTCCATAAGAAAGAGAGCTCATATTTATAGAGTGAAATGTGTTCATGGCATGAATGACTCATCCTATGAGTCATGCAATGAATCATCAAATATCAATGATTAATCTAGTGAGTCATGCAATAAATCATCTTATGAATCATTACATTTCAAAACCATGTGCTAATAAACCATGTGCTCAAACCATACCACTAAATGACTCATCTCATGACTCATTATACATGGTATGTGTATTTCATAAATGAGAATATCAAATCAATATTGTATTTCATAAATACGATATTTTGTAATTTTCCAATCATTGATTAATAAGTCATCATATGACTAAAAAGTCAATGAGTTGACCAAAAGTCAACTGTTGACAAAAAAGTTAACTAGTTGACTAAAAGTTAACTTTATAGGAAAAATACTAGAATTCATTTCCTAAGCACATAGCATTCCGATTTTATCGATATACATAACCGTTTATGTGTATCCGGTAAAATCATATATGCGTATCAATCATACGCATCACTCCATAAATTGTGTTTCATAGGATTCAAGTACGCACTTGATGTGACTCTAGGGCCCAACTTAAGAACTCGGCAGTGGATCATATCCACAAGTACAACAGAGGTGCTAGCTACACATGAAGACTACCCGGGTATAAGTTGTGATAAATGTCTGCAAGATGCTTACACAATTTTATTAGGACCACTCAGTGATAATGTCGTACAGTCCGATCTCTTCGTCAAACCATGTTAAACTATTAAGCCTAGGGTATGAAAAACTGTCAAACCCTAATTGCTCAATTAGAGTTTGTAGATATTAAACTCATAACCTATAAGATCAAACTGACAATCAGTTTATCATATTTACCTCGGCCAAGGATTTTCAGGTTATAGTTATATCAAATAATCTTATAACATCAACCCCCTATACTGGGAGAGACGAATCCTATCTTGGCATCTCAATATCTACTTATGCCTCGGGATGTACCCAACAAGAACCGTTATGCACAACTCGATGAGAACTGTGGTTAGGTAAAAGTCTAAGTACACCTATACCGACATGTAAGATATTGCACTCATGCCTTAGGTCATGATACTACTATGTACTATATCACTTGAGAACTTCTATTTGACAGTTAAGTATAATTACCAACTAGATGTTCTCAGTGAGTCGTTCAGTCAACTCATTCACTAATGAGTCACCTGTATACTATATCTTGATGTCTCACATCAATGATCTAAGAGATGGATCATCGTCCTTCCAAAGAAGAAATAAAGTATACACTAGTCTTACCAAAGTGATGATGTCCCATTTCAACACCTCATCGACTAGGAACATTTTAGAATATATGTTAGCGACAAATCAGATCGCTTCATTACGATCATATCCGAAATGTCTGATAGTCTAGTATCATTCTAAGGACTATATCTGAATTAAAATACCAGATAAATCCGACCAAAATAGCATACTATTATTTTAAAAAAGGATGTTATATTCATATAGGTCATGTTACAATATACAATTATTGCTTGCAGGTCACCTATATCCAACAAACTCCCACTTGCACTAAGGCCAATCATTGTAGTATCTAATACCCAATAGCTCAACAAGTTTTTCAAATTGTGTACGAGCAATTGCCTTTGTGAATGGATCTGCTATATTATCTTTTGTGTCAACTCTTTCAATCTTGATCTCTTGGCGATCAACTATCTCCCTGATCAAGTGATACTTCCTCAGAATGTGTCTGGACTTATGGTGAGACCGGGGTTCCTTTGTTAGAGCTATTGCAGCATTACTATCACAGTATAAAGGTACTGGATTTTTAATGGTGGGAACAACTTCCAGCTCTAAAAGGATCCTCATCCAGACAGCTTCTTTGGCTGCATCATTTGCCGTAATGTATTCGGCTTGTAGAGTCTGCTACTGTGTCCTGCTTAGAACTTTTCCAACTGACAGCCCCTCTATTGAGGGTAAAAACATATCCTGAAACAGATTTACTATCATCGATATCGCTCTGAAAGCTAGAGTCGGAAAAAGCCTCTATTTGGAGGTCACTTTTACCATATATCAAAAATAGCTCTTTGGTCCTTTTTAGGTACTTAAGTATATTTTTGATCGCTTTCCAGTGCTCTTCTCCATGATTAGATTGGTATCTACTTACCAAAATGAGTGAATAAGCGATATCCGGTCTAGTACATAACATGGCATACATGATCGATCCTACTGCCGAGGCATAAGGAATTAGACTCATGTGTTTCCTCTCTTCATCAGTCTGGGGAGACATCTTTTTAGAGAGCGAAATTCCAGGAGATGCAAGTACAAAACCTTTCTTGGAATTTTCCATGCTAAACCGCTTTAGCACTTTGCCAATGTATCTAGATTGAGATAGTCCTAATATCCTTTTAGATCTATCTCTATAGATCTGAATACCCAGTATACAGGATGCTTCACCCAAATCTTTTATGGAAAATCTTTTTGATAGCCAAATTTTAATCGCTTGTAATGATGGTATGTCATTACCGATTAAGAGTATATCGTCTACATATAAAATAAGAAACGATACTATACTCCTAATTATCCTTTTATACACACATGGTTCATCTGGATTTTTGATGAAACCAAACTCTTTGATAGCATCATTAAAACAGATGTTCCATCTCCGCGATGCTTGCTTCAGTCTATAAATGGATTTAAGCAATCTACATGCTTTTCCACTACTCCCACTGACTACAAAACCCTCTGGTTGCGTCATATATATGCACTCTTCTAAATCACCATTTAGAAATGCAGTTTTGACATCCATTTGCTAGATCTCGTAGTCACGGTGAGCAGCTATAGCAAGTATGATCCGAATAGACTTTAGCATAGCTACTGGAGAAAAGGTTTCATCGTAGTCCAAACCAGGTCTTTGACGAAAACCTTTAGCTACCAGTCTAGCTTTAAAAATTTCTACTTTCCCATCTACACCCAACTTTTTCTTAAACAACCATTTGCAACCTATGGGTATTACCCCTTTGGGAGCATTGTCTAAGATTCATACTTTGTTGGTGTACATAGAGTCTATTTCGGATTTCATTGCATCATGCCAAGCAACAGAGTCCCTACTCTGAGATGCTTGCTAATAACTGTTCGCGTGAAAAATTTGTGCTTTCTTCATTGATGACGTCATTGCTATCTTAAAGAACAACTTTATGAGTTACAGAAAGATCCGGTCTTTTTATAAGATCCGGTTTACAATGAAAATCAAAACAAAGAAACAAAAATTACAATTTTTCTCTTTTGTCGAACAGATCGCGAGCTCCTGTTTTGCGGTCACTCGCTTTGTGGGTTGTTTGCCTGTGCCGGGGTTGATTACCGTGGACCACCGTGCAATCTCGATCCAAACAGATCTACGTGGTATAACGGGTATTATCCCACCAAGGAGATAATAGCCGGGAGGGGTCGTTTCACCAAGGAAACGACCGCTCGAATCTCGGGATCTAAGAACCAAGCTTAGATCCGGAGTAGAACGACGTAGATCTGAGGATTAGATCCCTTCGAACTCCTGCCTTATTTGGTTCGGGTGCTCGCCAAGAATCGAATCCGAGTGTCCAAGTCTTCAAGCCTTCACAAATCCGAGTTGAGGTCGCAATCCGGCAGAGTTTCGGCTCTTCAGAAGTTTCAGAAAAAGTCCTCTCAAATGAACAAACACCTGGCCTATTTATAGGCACTCAGAACTGTGCATATGCACAGTTCTGAGCCTAGCCACCCCTAGGTGGCTCGGCTTGGGCCGAGCCACCCCGGGTTCGCTCGGTTTCGGCCGAGTTCCCGGGTGTTGGTTCGTTTTGTCGTTTTCAGGTGTTTCCGGTTCTCCGTCGTTCGGATTTGATTCGGTTTCTGGAATCGACTCATTGACTTGATTCCAAATATGGCAGTTAATCCGTTTCTGAGTTCGAGTCCGGGATTGATCTTGATTCGATCGTTATATCACCGAGTTCGCTCTTGTTTAGATGACTCGGTGATTCCCCGAAACGTTGGTTTGGTCTCGCACGCGAACGTATTCCGTTGCTTGCGTGCCTCGTCGCCTCGTCGCTTGACCGTCCGTTGATTTGTCGAATCATCGTGCCGAGCTAAGCTAAGGGACTTATAGGCAATTTTATACGCCTACAGATACCCCCTCCAAAGTGTTCCAGCCTCATTCTTTTATAGAAGAGTCTGGAATACTTTGGATATGATTGCCCCTACCCTTTGTCGGTGTAACGGGACCTGGAACGACTTTTGTTCTATATTCCTTCACTCCTTCAGGCTATTCGGTGCTTCGTCGAATGCTTGTAAGGATTCCGGTGCTGCATTTATTGTCTGACCGTCGTCGGAATTTGAACTTGAAGTCGATTCCTGATTTTCCAATCTTTAGCTCGTGTTTGTTGGTTCGACATACAACTAACCCTCGATTGTTGGCGTTGAGTCTTTATTTGCGACGCGTTATCCGGCGTCGTGTTATTGAGTTATCCTTAAGAATTTTTTTAGAAAAATATTCTCCAGGAACTTCTCAATAAAAACGGGGAATAGTTTATACTCGTATACCTTATTGGAGTAATTCCGTGCTCAAAATAAGCTGAACCGGCTTGAAAATGAGCCAAAAAAGGCAGTAATTTGGCTCAAAAAATTTCTTCCGTTCCTTCCGAATGTGTGGGAGAGACAGGAATAAACCAAGGATGGGACCCTCAGTTGATTTGAAGTCGTTTAGACGCTTAATTCAGTCTCTTTTGAACTGATTTGGACTGGCCCGGTTCGGTTCAACTTGGTCCGGTCCGGTTCAATTTGGCCCACCCTATAAAAGGGGTCTCTTTTTTTTT
>BQKN01000784.1:0-50865 GCA_022839385.1 Asparagus kiusianus
ACCATGATCGGCCCCTGTACTTCGTCGGGTACATTGGCTCTAGCGAAGTCAACCGAATCCAAGTGGATCCGGGTTCTGCTGTGAGTATTATGCCGCTTCGCCTAATGCATAACCTGGGCATTCCAGTCAGCAAGTTGGCGTCTACAGGCACGGTCATTTACGGATTCAACACCAGCGGGTCAAGGCCTTTGGGTAAGATCCGGATAAAGTGCCAGATGGGCGATCTAAAGACGGAGGTCACGTGCTACGTGATTGATGCTGAGACATCCTATAACTTACTATTGGGTCGGCCTTGGATCCATAGTAATGTTATAGTTCCCTCTACCTTACACCAGTGTCTGAAATATGTCGACACTGATGGAAGGGTTAGGACGGTGGTCGCGGATAAGCAACCATTCAAAGGGTATGAGAACTACTTCACAGATTCTCTCCTTTATGGTAACGAATCCGATACGAAACCATCGATCCAGGGCACGGACAGCGGAGAAGTAGCTGATTCCGAGGTCGGATTCGATTACAATGGCGGTTTTGTTTTAAATGACATTGTACCCTTTGTAATCAATCTTGACAACGAACAGTCGTCAGATGGCGGTTGTAACTGGCAACTTGCCGATATTGAAATAAATCATGGTTTAAAGTACTCCTTGTCTCTTGATGATGCGATAAAGGGATTATACGATAATCCTGATTTATGTATGCCGCTCCGATCGTCTTATGTAACGAAGAAACACCTCCAGCATTCCTTCGAAACAACTCGGATTATCCCTGCCAAAACAGGGGGACAAAAAGAAGTGATTTACGGTAAAGGGGAAGATCTTCCGTTGCCAGATCATTTCCTAAGAGAAGATGAAGATGATGACAAATCTGGTCTGCACTTATCTAAGTATAGTCCGGAAGCGCGCATGCTCATGGAAAAACAAGGGTACGACTTCACACTCGGAGAAGGTTTATACTTCGATCGAGGTTCCCGTATCCCAGTCAAAGCGGCGTATGTACCAAAGGGTAAACCAGAGGACTATTATCGTCACAAGAGAGGTTTAGGCTATGTCTCATCAGACGACGAATGTGGTTAGCAAATCATCGATCAAATTGCGAACAAAGCTAAGGATGGGTACTTGCCAGATTCTTCAGCTGAGGATTCCGACACAAGTCTGGGAGAAATGTTCAAGACCTTAATGTCGAACATGACTACAGCTGATCCATCTACGATGGAGGACGACGATCAAATGTCAACATGGGAGGACCCATGGGTTCATCACCTAAACATGCAGTATGGTGATAGGTTCGAACAGAGAGAGCCACCCACCGAAGACGAAGTAGTCTAAATTAATATGGGTGATGAGGCTAATCCAAAGCCCATATTTATCAGCGGTAGTCTTCCCCCAGATGAGAAGGAGGAATTAATTGCCCTGATCAGAGAGTACATCGACGTCTTCGCTTGGAACTACGAAGACATGCCAGGGCTCGACCCCAATGTGGAGATGCACCACCTCGACATCAAGCCGGATGCCAAACCTGTCAAATAATAGTAAAGACGGTTTCGTCCGCAAATTATGGAAGCCATCGAGGCAAAGGTTAAGAAGTTGATCGACTCAGGGTTTATCCGAGAGGAACAACATCCAGACTAGTTAGCCAACATTGTTCCCGTCATGAAGAAGAATGGCAAAATTAGGATTTGCATCGACTTCAGGAACTTGAATGAAGCATGTCCAAAAGATGATTTTCCTCTCCCAATCACGGATGTCATTATTGACAATACATGCGGATTCGAGAGAATATCCTTCATGGACGGCTTTTCGGGGTACAATCAAATCAAGATGCACCCGGATGACGAGAAGCATACTGCATTCAGGACGCCCCTCGGTATCTTCTGCTACACGGTGATGCTTTTCGGTCTGAAGAACGCAGGTGCCACATACCAACGAGCGATGACTAAGATTTTCTAGAAACATCTCAGGAAAATGGTCGAATGCTATGTTGATGATTTGGTGGTAAAAAGCCGCAGCAAAGAAGATCACATCAAGGATCTGAGAACAATGTTTGATCTCATGCGGAGTCATCAATTGAAGATGAATCCTACAAAATCCTTCCTCGGAATGTCCAGCGGAAAATTCCTTGGATTCGTCATCACCACTAAGGGTATACACATTGACCCAGACAAAGTGAAGGCAATACATGAATTGCAACCCCCGAGGAATCTAAGAGAGCTCAGAGGATTGCAAGGGCGTTTAGCTTACATCAGGTGGTTCATCTCAAATCTTTCAGGGAAGTGCTAACTATTTTCTAAGCTAAACAAGAAGGGCGTGTCATTTATTTGGGACGATGCCTGCCAAAAAGCATTCGAAGATATCAAGGCATATCTGATGAATCCCCCTGTTCTTGTTGCACCAAAATCAGGTAAACCGTTCTTGATTTACATCAAGGCGATGAACCATTCGATAAGTGCTTTATTAGCACAAGACGATGATAATGGTCACGAACAGGCAGTCTATTATCTAAGTCGGACCTTGATAGGCGCCGAATCTCGATATCCGATGATCGAGAAAGAATGTCTCGTATTGGTATTCGCAGTACAGAAGATGCGACATTACCTGGTTGGCCAGACGATTTACGCCATCGCTAATGTTAATCCGGTACGGGTATTCATGACTCAACCGGGTTCGATGAACTGGCGATTGGCAAAGTGGGACCTTCTATTGTCCCAGTATGATTTGCACTTCAAACAGCAGAAGTCGGTCAAAGGACAAGCGATTTGTGATCTTTTGGCGACAAGTCCGACAACGGATACAGTTGAAGTGTATGACGACTTGCCAGATGAAACCCACGAGGTTAATACCACTTCACACCAACAAGTATGGCAGTTATACTTTAATGGTGCTTCGAGAGCAGTTAATAAGGCAATAACCCCTGGATGTTCTAGAGTCTCCTCCGGAGTCGGAGTTGTCTTAGTTTCCCAGGGAAGCACGTGATGCCTCGCGCTTATTCACTGACGAATCCATGTTCCAATAACGTAGCTGAGTACAACGTGCTCATCATTGGACTCAGTTTCACCAAGGAGCTGGGGGTCGAGTATCTCGAAGCTTTTGGGGATTCTCAATTGATAGTCAACCAAGTTCGTGGAGAGTATGAAGTCAGGAACCCAGATCTGATTCCGTACCACCAGGAAGCCATCAGAATGGCAGATTCTTTTGAAGAATTTTATATCGAATACATCCCGCGTCTCCAGAACGCTTATGCGGATGCACTGGCAGCACTAGCAGTATCACTCGCGCAGCCGCCCGAAACTGAACTGCTAGTCACAGTAAGGTCACACCAACTCTGCATACCCATATACGATATGGAGGTTGAAGAGGAGGTTGATAGAAACGTAAACGCCAAAGAGGTGAACTCAACCCAAATCGGGTCTGAGTCCCGAGATTAGCGCTTTCCCATCATCGACTACGTCCAATATGGCATTTTGCCGGAGGATGTAAAGGAAAAAGAATCCATTCGCCGAAGAGCTTTGCGGTTCTTTTACAATACCGAGACCCGTACGTTATATCGCCGGGGGTATGATGATTTGCTTCTCCGATGCCTTTCGAACAAAGAAGCAAAAGAAGTTCTTAAGGAAGCACATGAAGGAGAATACGGTGCACATCAGCCTGGTCCCAAGCTGTATGATCGAATCAGAAGAATGGGATATTTCTGGCCAACAATGGTTCGTGACGTGATCGAGTACGCCCGAGAATGTCACGCTTGTCAAGTGCATGCAAATTATATACACCAACCACCGGAACGATTACACACGTTAACCACATCTTGGCCATTCGAGACATAGGGCATGGACATTGTCGGTCCTATCTTTCCTCCTTCAGTTAAAGGTGATCGATTTATCCTTGCTATCACCGACTACTTTTCAAAGTGGGCTGAAGCCATTCCGCTTAAAGAAGTGAAGACGAACAACGTCATCAACTTCATCAAGTATCATGTCATATACCGACACGGCGTGCCGAGGCGGATCATTCATGACAACGGTCCGCAATTCATAAGCAACGCTTTTATTAGGTTCTGTGACAAGTTCAAGATCCAAGATGTTTCGTCAACAGCTTATTATCCCGCTGCGAACGGATTAGCTGAGGCTTTCAACAAGACGATCATCAAGATCCTGTCAAAGCTTGTGAAGACCAATAAGCGAGATTGGGACGATAAACTCGGCAAAGCGCTCTGGGCTTATCGCACCACTATACACACACCCACGGGAGCCACCCCGTATTCTCTGGTGTACGGATGCGAAGCTGTGCTGCCGTTGGAGATTCAAATCCCCTCCCTTCGGATCGCTCTCGCAACAGAGATGACGACCGAAGAGCAGCATCAAAAACGTCTCGAGGAACTCGAAAGGCTGGACGAAAAGCGCTTGGAAGCTCAACAACACATTGAGTTCTATCAGGCCAGAATATCCAGGGCTTTTGATAAAAGGGTCCGCCAAAGAAGCTTCAAGGAAGGAGATCTGGTTCTCGCTGCTCGTCGACCAATAATCCTCACCTCCAAGAAGAAAGGTAAATTCGAACCTAAGTGGGAAGGACCGTTTGTAATAGATACAGTCTATTCAAACAGTGCTTATCGCCTAATTTCTTTAGAGGGCATCAGGCAATTAATGCCAATAAATGGGAAGTTCCTGAAAAAGTACTATCCCTAGTACATTCAGGATAGCTCATTTATCGGGAAGTTCCTTGAAGAATATTACATCTAATATTCTAGAGGATAACCCAAAATCATTCTTTTTCCTCCAAAGTCCCTCACTGATCAATTTCAATTGACGGTGAGCCCATCAAAATGTTCTTCTGACCCTCTTGATTCTTTCCATGAACAAGAGGTCCACTTTCAGTTCGGAGTCTCCTTTCGATAAACGAAAGAACTCCCTTCCTTTTCTCTTTGGTTAAACCTTCTCATGGTCATAACCAAAGTTGAAGAATTCATCTTTTGATCAGATAACCAGTCCTATAAAAGGTAAGTTTATCTAGATCTTCCGGATTCTCGGAGTGGAGATCCCACTTCTAGTTTCTTTCTTGCACTGGAAATAGAATATAAAATTCTTCCTTTCCAGAATCCGGGAAATAGAATATAAAATTCTTCCTTTCCCACACCAACTCCTTTTCCAAATTTTATCAATTTAGGATTCATCCTAGGAAGTTTATCCCGAATCCTAAGCAGGGATAAGTCTGCGCCTAACACGCGCTGCCGGTTTAGTCTTTCTCCGCAGAAGAAGACACCAGAGTTCGATGCTGGGGTATTTTATCCTGAAACCTAAGTAAGGATAAGTCGACGCCTAACACGCGTCGCCGGTTTGTCCTTAACCGTTGAAAAGAACACTCGTCCACATATTCAACATTGTGGCAGGTTGTTATTAATAACGCCGAAATCCAAGCCTTACACGTGTGGGCAATTTCATCCTGAACCCTAAGGAAGGATATGCCGACGCCTAACACACATCGCCAGTTTGGTCTTTATCCGTAGAAAAAGACGCCAGAGTTCGATTCTGGGGTATTTTATCCCGAAGCCTAAGAAGGGATAAGCCAACGTCTAATACGCGTTGCTGGGTAGCCTATTCCCATAACAATGGCGAAGTCTACATATTCGAAGTTGTAGCAAAAAGTCTAAAGGAGTTCATTCCTTTAGCATAACGTCACATGCGGAACGGGTTAAAACAATCCGCATGTAAGCCCGACTCAAACGGTAGTCGGTAAGAGCACATCAAATCCGTTAAAGGCTGAGGATTTGCCAAAAATCCTGAGTCAACGTCTCATACACGTTGCTGTTTAGTCTTTTCACAGGAGAAAGACGAAGTCTACGTATTTAATGTCGTAGCACTAAAAGAGTTAACTCTTTTAGCTTAACGTCACGTGTGGAACAGATTTAGACAATCCGCACGCTAGCCCGACTCAAACGGTAGTCGGTAAAGGCTAATCAAATCCGTTGAAGGCTGGGAGTTAGCCAAAAACCCTAAAGTCAACACCTCACACGTGTCGCCGGGTAGCCTATTCCCGTAACAAGGGCGAAGTCTATGTATTCGATATCATAGCACGAAGTCTCAGAGAATTTAATCTCTGAGCGCAACGTTACATGCGAGCGGATTTAAACAATTCGCATGCTAGCCCGACTCAAACGGTAGTCGGTAAAGGCTCATCAAATCCGTTGATGGCTGGGGGTTTGCCAAAAATCCTATGAGTATTATGGTCAATCATTTCAAACGGAATGAGGAATCATAATAAAGATAAAGATGAAAACCAGTTTCACTAAGAGGACAAAAAGTCAAACTACACAATAAACCAAATCATACATCAAGCCCATGACCAAAAATCTGTTGGCTGATCTTAGACAGCTTCTCATCATAAGCTTGCCTAAGTTCAACTCTAATGGACTCCTTGGTGGCGGTCGAAGTCTTCACAGCAGCCTCCTCGGTCTCGGCTAGCTTCTGCTTCAAAGACTTCAACTCATCAGACAAAGCCGTGCAGGTCTGCTGGTCCTGTGCCTTCGTCATCTGAAGAATACCCAAAGTCTCCTCTTCTTCACGGAGCTCTCTTCTGAGCCGGTCTATCTTGGTCTCACAAGAGATATTGGAAGAGTCGAGCTCGGCAAGTGAAGATAACCTAGTAGCAAGGCCGGTCTCAACCCGATCTACCCGGTCTCGCTGCATCTGAATCTCAAGACTAGCAAGAATCTGAGTCTCGTGCAGTGACTGTAAGCGGGTATCCAACTCAGCAGCAATAAATGAGGAGGGACCTGCATCTCGGAGCTCACGAAACATCTGAAGCTCATGCTCTAAGCAATCGAGGTCATCAGTTATTGCCTGTGCTAAATCTGGATGTCCTGTTCCCCTTATCAGGTTGACCTTGGAATCAAGGAAAGGCTTGAATTGGCGAAGAAGAAGTCCACCATGGAAGAGCTTGCCAATCATAGCATTCATGAAGGAGAAGAAGGAGCGGACCTCTATACAGAGAACGATCTTCTCAGGATCGTCGTCTGATAGTAACTCCTTCACTAGGGTATGAAGCCGAGAAGAAGGCCCTACACAAAAGAAGAAACCCGTCAAAAATACTTTGAGGAGGAAATAAATAACATTCTCATTTGTTTAATTCATACCCTCCTGAGACGCTAGAGGTAGTGGAGATGTAACGGCTGCAGGTGCATCAACTGGTGTAGTTGGTCTCGCAGCCGGCTCAACAGGGTCTTTATCAACAAAAGCTCCTGTCAAATTTAAAACGGAATTCGCAGAGGCGTTACGTTATAGCTGTATTAGTCAAAATTGGCTAGTCCTATAATCAAATCAGAAGGAGGCACATACCTTCAAAGGAACCATCCTCGGGATTGTTAGCAAATGTGGACTCAGAAAACATATTCCCAGGTAACTGGTCATCAATCTGAGGAGAGCTATACATGAAGTTCAGCATAAGAGTGTCCGCAAACAAGCCTCCCTCGTCAAAATCATCAATCGAGAAGTCTGACACAAGAGAATATAAGTATCAAAGAAGAATAAAGAGACTACAACCAATAAAAAGGAGTTACCTTTTACAGGTGCATTAGCCTCTTGATTTCCAAAATCCTCGTTCGCCTCCTGCAAGGTATCTGGAGGAGCAAGAAGTACAGAGACAATTAGAGGATGCACAAACTCCTTTGTGTATCATCTAGAAGATACATTGTTAATAGTAGATGTACCTGGATTCGCGGGATCAGGTCCTACATTGACATCCTCCCTAATGTCAGCAACTCCTGTAGGCCTTTCTTCCTGGGGCAGTGGGTCAGACTCATCGGAAGATACGGGAATGGGATCGGGACTCATCTCACTCTCTCCACGCACTCCTATATAGAGATGGAAAAGCATGAGTCAATGTTCTGAATAACCAAGAGAATGGTTCACAGGGTAGACATTACCTCCGTCACTAGCAGGATCGTCAGCAGCCAAATCCATATCAGATGCTCGTGAAGTTACACGAGGTTTGCGGGCTAACCTCTTCCGCCTAGCAGTGGGGATCGAAGGTCTCGCCTGGGGAGGAGGACGGAACTCTTCATCCTGATCAACTGTGGTCCCTGAAACATCAAACTATAGTCAGTTTCAATACTTCTGGAAGATAGAAGGAAAAGATGAATCGCAAACCTCGCTCGGAAAAGTCTTCATAATCTTCAGGGTCTCCGCCTGAAACCTCGTCTGCAGAATGAAAGGTCCTCTGTCCCTCTTCATCAATTCGACAAGTCTTGTTCCGTATCCTCTGTGCCCGAGCGTTTTCCCGAATCCTAAGGGAATCAATCTGAGAAGCCTCCTCAGCCTCTATCTCTGCAATCGGCTTCACGGGGATAGTCTTAATAGCTGCTAGCAACCATTTGCAGCTTAAGAAAGTGAGGTTCAACTGCTGATCACTACTCGGGAGACTGAACTTACCACCAGTACAGCCAGTCACGGTCCACAACCATGCACGGAGACCGTCTACCAAACCACTATGGGTCCGAAGCTGCTGACGAGGATTCCCGACGTAAAGCTGATCATAGCCAAACTGGCGAGCGAATCGGCAGGGTAGATATGGCTCTATGAAGCACTGATCCCTCACCCGGAAAGTCAGATAGCCGGGCCTAATGTTCACCAGCCAGTTGAAGCAGCCGATGTCTAAGTGAGTCCGATACTCTCTCGGCCTCTCCTCATCTATCAAACACTCACTGTATCGGCCGGAGAACTGCGGAAAACAAGTGGAAAATGCCCAACACTTGTGGACCTGCAGCTGCTGTCTGACATCAGAAAATCCGCGTCCCTCCCACCTGCCATTCTTAAGCAACTGTAACAGGGGAACAGAGTGGTCTGTGGCATTCGGTACCGACATCATATCCGAGCGGTGAAGGACGAACCAAGCCATCAAATAAGCGTACGGAAGCTCCACCTTAAGAGTGGGAATCTGACCTGGCAAATCAGTTTCCTTCCGTGTGAAGGCACTGGAAAGCTGTTGAAGTCCTCGATGAATGTTAGCCACCATCACCGGAAGAAGTGAGAGTTCTTTCTTATAGGCGAGCTGAACTGCTGGATAAAGTACCTCCAAGGGCAAGGCGTCGCCAGACTAATATGGAACCACACACTTTTTCAACCAGATAGCAAGAAAGCCGGCAAGAAGAGTCATCGGTCGAATCGATGCGGTAGCATGCCACAAGAATGACTTGAACTTGGTCTTTGCAGGAAAGCCACCCTCAGGACTGCTAGTGGTGTAAGAGTGAGCGTCAATCTTCTTCAGTAGATTGTTCACCTCTGAAGGAGTGAGTGTGGCCAACTCACAAATATCCTCGCCAGAACTGCTCTCCAGATTCTTGAATAAGTAATTCGCAAATTGCTTCAGACTCACACATACCTTGGTCCTCTTTGCTAAAGGCTCGGACTGCGCCAAAGCAATATGATAGTGACAAGTGAGGTCCCATAGAGTCTCATAACGGTCGGGCATGTGATCCTTCAATTGGCTCAATTCATGATTGGAGGGGAAATACTCCTGATACAATATCTGTCCCATGGGCAAGCCAGAAATCCTGTGCATCTCATGAAGAGCCAAACCCAATTCTCCTTGTCGGGTCAGAAAAGTGTTCGAGTCTGGATTATAAAGCTCGAACAAAGCGCAGAAGTGCCTCGCGCTGACCGGCAAGCCATACATGGTGGCACGAATAGCTGCATATAAGCCACAAGCATGCAACTCTTCGCCCCATCGACTCAAGACATATGTCGTCATACGGGTCCACCAAAACTTGTCCAAAGAATAGACCCAACCATAAAACCTGTGACGCGTCGTGGGCATCTCACGTCCTAGAGCAGCAAGACGGTTCCTCAAGGTAGAAGCGGTGGCGAGGAGCTTGTTACGTGGTGGCGCATCTAGTCCCACTACTCCGGGATGCAATCCGGTGATATGACTCCTGCTCGAGCCAGGAACTGCCTGATGAGTGACGTAGCCGCAATGGACACTCTCATGATCCTCCGTCAGGCGCCACGACATCTCCCGTGTCACAGCCTGACGCCTGAGCTCAATCAATGAGCGATGCCGAGGAATCTCCGGCAAGTATATGAAGCCACTGCCGGTCTTATGAAGCCAATGCTCAGCATCAATAAATACGGCTTCTGGATCGTCGACAGAATCACCAAATAAGAAATCGCTCTTCCGAAGAGGCTGAGTAGAGCTGGCGTCCTTCACAAAAGGCGCATCTGTAATCAGCTGGCGAATAGCTCGATGCCCACCTTCCCTCACCACTTGGGCAACCTCAGTCGATGTGCCCGAAGCAAACTGAGGAGTAACTGGAATAGGGGAAAGATCGTCGGAGGTCGAGTAATACTCGCCACGACGCCCATATACTGCGTGGGATGAGAATGATCCAGAAGGGTATCCCACTGCAAAATAAACAGTTAAACACTGGTTAGTCTCAATTATAAAAGGAAATTGAACTCATCTTACAAATAGCTAAGATAGAGTCATTGCCTTATAAAGGGTGAGACGATTTGGCCACATTGTGCAATCACAAAACAGGGTATGTCGACAACATATCCCTGCCTTATAAAGCACAATGTAGCGTCAAATCGCCCCCTTTATTTTTGAGATATGGTTTTGACCAAGCAAAACATATCTTTAAAGCGTCGATCCTCACCAAGGAGAATCAAGGCTCTTCCCGATTTCCTCACCAAGGAGAACAACGTGGGGTAAAAAGGACCAATTTGCAAATTTTCAAAAAAAAAGGGGTTAATTTGCAAAATTCCTAAATATGCCAAAAAAGCGTCGATCCTCACCAAGGAGAATCAAGGCTCTTCCGGATTGCCTCACCAAGGAGAACAACGTGGGGTAAAAAGGATCAATTTACAAATTTCTAAGAAAAAGGGGCTTATTTGCAAAAAAGTAGCTCACCAGCGTAAGAGGGAGGCGCGCCATCAACCGACACAGCAAGGGAACGATCTCTCGGGGCACGAGACATGATGGCCTGCAAAATAACTCAAGGAGTTAGATTCAAAAAATAATTTCAGCCCTAATTTTTGCATAAAAACCCCTCAAAATTGCAATTTTTACCCCCTGAAAGATTAGCTCGAGGCGTCAAATCACACCCTCAACCCATACATACAATCCCACGACTCTATACATTGGATCGAACATGAAAAAGATCAAGATTGTGGAAGATTTACCTGAAGAAAGGCTCGAGATCTAATAAAGATGAGATCTTTAAGGAAACTTGAACCACGCGCTCGAGGGGCCTGAGAGGAATTTTAAAAAAAGGTTTTTTTGGGAGATTTTTCAGTCCAAGATCAAAAGGAACCCTAGATCTAGGGTAACTATCAATGTTTGAAGGCAAAAGAATGCTCGAGGGAAGAGAAAAGTCAAAAAAGGGGAGAGAGGGGGGCCGGCCCTAGAAGAGAAGAAAAGAAAAGAAAAAGGAAATGAAAAAGGACCCCTTTTATAGTATGGACCAAGTTGAACCAAACCGGACCAAGTTGAACCAGACCGGACCAGTCCAAATCAGTCCAAAAGGGGTTGAATCAAGCATCGAAGCGACTTCAAATCAACTGAGGGTCTCATCCTTGGTTTATTCCTGTCTCTCCCACACATTCGGAAGGGTTGGACGATTTTTTGAGCCAAATTATTGCCTTTTTCGGCTCATTTTTTAAGCCGGTTCAGCTCATTTTGGGCACGGAAATACTCCAATAAGGTATACGAGTATAAACTATTTCCTATTTTTATTGAGAAGTTCCTGGAGAATATTTTTCTAAAATATTCTTAAGGATAACTCAATAAACACTACGCCGGACAACGCCTCGCAAATAAAAAATTCAACGCCAAAAATCGAGGGTCAGTTATATGTCGAACCAATAAGCACGAGATAAAAGATTGGAAAATCAGGAATCGACTTCAAGTTCAAATTCCGACAATAGTCGGACAATAAATGCAGCACCGGAATCCTTACAGACATTCGACAAAGCACCGAATAGCCTGAAGGAGTGAAGGAATACAGAACGAAGGTCATTTCCAGGTCCCGTTACACCGACAAAGGGTAGGGGCAATCATATCCAAAGCATTCCAGACTCTTCTATAAAAGAACGAGGCTGGAACACTTTGGAGGAGGTATCTGTAGGCGTATAAAATTGCCTATAGGTCCCTTAGCTCAGCTCGGCACGATAATTCGACAAATCAACGGACGTTCGAGTGACGAGGCGACGAGGCACGCAAGCAACGGAATGCGTTCGCGCGAGGAACCAACCCAACGGTTCGGAAAGTCAACGAGTCGTCCAACAACAAAATGGATATGTACTCAAACACCGAGGCGGATTTACTGCCAAATAAAGACCCGGACGAATCAAACGAGGAACCGGAAGACGGAAAAACGTCGGAAAACACCCCAAGGGGGCTCGGCAAAAACCGAGCCACCCTGAGGTGGCCGCCCAGATCTGTGCAAAATGCACAGATCTGGTTGCCTATAAATAGCCAGGGTGTTTCAACATTTTGGAGGACTTTTGGAAGAACTTTTGGAGAGCCGAAACTCTGCCGGATTGTGACCTCACCTCGGAGTTTTGAAGGCTTGAAGACTTGGACACTCGGATTCGGTTCTTGGCGAGCAACCGCACCAAACAAGGCAGGAGTTCGAAGGAATCTAATCCTCAGATATACGTCGTTATACTCCGGATCAAAGCTTGGTTCTTTGATCCCGAGATTCGAGCGATCGTTTCCTTGGTGAAACGATCCCTCCCGGCTATTATTTCCTTGGTGAAATAATACCCGTTATACCACGTAGATCTGCTTGGATCTAGATCGCGTGGTGGTCCACGGTACACAACCCCGGCGCAGGCAAACAACCCACGCAAGCGAGTGACCGGATAACAGGAGCTCGTGATTTGTTCGGTAAACAAAGAAAGTTGTAATCTTTTTTTCATTTTTTGTTTGATTTTCGTTGTAACCGGCTCTTATAAAAAGACCGGATCTTTGTAACGCAAAAAGTTGTTATTTAAGAGTGCAACGGAATCACCGATAAATAAGATGACCATTTTTCCCGCGAACAGGCCTCATCGCCCATATTAATTTGGACTACTTCATCTTCAGTGGGGGGTTCCCTCTGTTCAAATCTATCACCATACTGTATGTTCAGGTGGTGAACCCACGGGTCTTCCCACGTTGGCACTTGATCATCGTTCTCCATTGTGGATGGATCAGCTGTAGCCATGCTCACCATTAGGGCTTTGAATGCTTCCCCCAGACTTGTATCGGAATCCCATTCCGGGGAATCTGACAAGTACCCATCCTTAGCTTTGTTAGCAATTTGATCGATAATTTGCCAACCACATTCATCATCAGACGAGGAGACATAGCCTAAGCCTCTTTTGTGACGGTAATAATCATCAGGTTTCCCTTTTGGTACATATGCCGCTTTGACTGGGATACGGGAACCTCGATCGAAGTATAAACCTTCTCCGAGTATGAAATCATATCCTTGTTTTTCCATGAGCTTGCGCGCTTCCGGACTATACTTAGATAAATGCAGGCCGGATTTATCATTATCCTCATCTTCTCTTAGGAAATGATCTGGCAACGGAAGATTTTCTCCTTTACCGTAAACCACTTCTTTCTCGCCTCCTATTCTGCCAGAGATAACCAGGGTTGTCCCAAAAGAATGCTGGGGGCTTTTCTTTGCTACATAGGATGATCGAAGTGGCATATACAAATCTGGATTATCATACAATCCCTTTATCGTATCATCAAGAGACAAGGAGTACTCTAAATCATGATTTATTTCAATATCGGCAAGTTGCCAGTTACAACTGCCATCTGACGATTGTTCATCGTCAAGATTGATTACAAAGGGTACAATGTCATTTAAAACAAAACCACCATTGTAATCGAATCCGGCTTCGGAATCAGCTTCTTCTCCGTTGTCCGTGCCCTGGACCGATGGTTCAGTATCGGATTCGTTACCATAAAGGAGAGAATCAGTGAAATAATTCTCAAACCCTTTAAATGGTTGCTTATCCGCGACCACCGTCCAGACCCTTCCATCAGTGTCGACATATTTCAGACACTGATGTAGGGTGGAGGGAACTATAACATTACTATGGATCCAAGGCCGACCCAGTAGTAAGTTATATGATGTCTCAGCATCAATCACGTAACACGTGACCTCCGTCTTCAGGTCTCCCATTTGACATTTTATCCGGATCTTTCCTAAAGGCCTTGACCCGCTGGTATTGAATCCGTAAATGACAGTACCTGTAGACGCCAATTTGCTGACTGGAATGCTAAGACTATGCATCAGGCGAAGCGGCATAATGCTCACAGCGGAACCCGGATCCACTTGGATTCGGTTGACTTCGCTGGAGCTAATGTACCCGATGAAGTATAGGGGCCGATCGTGATTCGAATTCTTCGTCTGCATGTCCTCTTTGGTGAAGGTAATGCAGAGAAGGTTCTTAGCCGCTACGTTGCATTGTTGAGCTAACAGTTCTAGTTCTGCAGGCGCCGGCTTGATCCGAGTGAGCAACGCTTCTGAATCAGCCAAGGCCTCTCGTAAGGCTTCCCTCGTCTCCTTAGATAACCGCAGCAACTCATACAACGTTATACGCGCTGGAATATTGGCTAATTGAGCCATGATATCAAAGACGCGCGGAGTTTTCGAACTCTCCGGTTTATCCCTTCCAATCGGACGACTGAAACGAGACTGCTTCGGATTTTGAACCTCCTCGGGCCTCTTTTCTTTCTGCTTATCCGCCGGCTGTCGTCAAGTATCTTCAACCGGTTTAGGAACTACAATCACCCCCAGCTCCGTGAGAGTCTTGGCTGGTCCCCGTTTGGTCACCCCTTGCTCAGCTAACTGATCACTGGGCAACGGATAGTTGAAGTGGTACTAGTTCCCGCTTCTGGTGGCGAAGACTTCTTGTTCATCTTCGGAAAGTGGGAATGTAGGAGCTTCATCGCCACCTTCTTCGAAGATTACGGAAGTTGCGTTGCATGCCTTGCCTTTCCCCTTTCTTTTCGAGGACGTCACCCACTGCTCATCTTCAATGAGATCCGGATGAACCCAGAGGATTTCACCGTTCGGGGCTGTGTGTGGCACAAGTCCCTTTTGGCGCTGTCCGTGTGGGTCATCATTCACTGTCTTCATCCCAACTTTGGTGACGCGTTTCGGCTCGAACCATGTTGTGGGAACCGATCCGAAGTTGATTGACACCGCATTTGCTCCCACATTCTTGGCAGGCTTCGGGGTTATGACGCCCACATCAATTAACGCCTGGATCTTGTCCTTAAGGTGGAAGCACGACCTCGTAGGGTGATGGACCGCTCTATGGTACGTGCAGTACTTCGGATTTGTCACTTAGCTAGCTCCTTCGTGATCTACGATCGCCGGTAGCTGGATTTTGTTGTTCTCCAACAAGTACTTGAAGATGCCGAGAACTTCATCATCCTTGAAGGAGTAAACTTTGGGAAACCTTGGCTCCGAAGATTTCTGCTTCTGAGGTCATTGTTGTCGCTGCTGCTGCTGCTGCTGTTGCTGAGGTTACAATTGGAAAGTTTGGTCAGCGTCAACTGCATTAGCATGTGCCTTACCTTTCCCTCTTTGGTTGAAGTTCTGCGTTGGAGCATTTGCCACTTGCTGGCCTCTCTCCGCCTTCTTCCTTCTAAGGAATCGCTCGGCTTGTTCCCCTCGGATCTTCAGATCCTTCCACGTTTTGGACGGTGCTGTCCCCATTGCTTCCAACACATCCAGTGAAAGATTGTTATGACAAGTCTGGAGGATGAACTCCTCAGTAATCGGGTCCTGGCAATTCATCGCCTTGTTCCGGAACCTTTTGACGAAGGTGTCGACTAACTCTCCGTCCTTCTGCTTCTCATCGAGCAACGATCCGATAGATATCTCGGTGTCGTCGTTGAAGAAATTTGTGAGCAACTTAGTCTCCATGTCATCCCAGCTGTTTATGCTACCTGGCTTGAGGCGGCGATATCAATCGAAGGCGGCTCCGCGAAGAGTGCCAACGAATGACCGCACCATCAGAGGCTCATTGCCGGAGATTACCCCCAGGTGTGATTTGAAGTAAATCACATGCTGAGTGGGTGAACCCATCCTATTAAACGGCGTGAAGTTAATTAGACTGAACTTCGCCGGATATGGGATTGATTCCCACTCTCTTGGGTATAGACAAGGAATGCCCGTCTTTTTCACCTCTTGAGCAGAAATCAACGTATTGATCTTGTTCTCGAGGTTCTTGATCTTCAAGTTTTCACCCGAGTTTTCGTCAGCACGATTCTGAGGTGGAAGCGTGGTGTTATGACTGGTATTCTCATTACCACCCCCTGCATTGACGGGCGGATTATTGGCATTGCGAGCTTCGTCTGTATCCGTATGCTCATCCTCCCGAACGACCTGGTTACGGCGGCTTGGTTCGCCTTCCTGGTTCGTCAGTACCTGGATTTGTTGCTCATGCATTTCTCTCATATTTTGCATGGCCATCTGCATTTCGAACCTGAAGCTCTCCTGTTGCTTGGCCATGGCATCTTCGAGCATTTTGGCCACTTGTTCCGCGCTTATCATGAATGACTCGTGGGGTTGCCCTTCACTGGATACGGTATTATCAGATGCAAATGCCGAGCCAGCATCTGATTCTTCATCTCCCGAAGGTAATCTCGTCCGAACCCTACCGTAGGTTCCTCGAATAATAGCTCCGGACTGCAGACGAGTTACACGACGGGGCACCTCTGGAATCGCCTCGGGGTTGTCCTGAGCTGATGTTCCCTTGCTAGTCATGTTGGCGGTGACCCTCGGAAATTCTCCATCACCAACCACCGTTCTTCTTTGCCAGAAACGCCTATGCCATGGTTTTGGCGTTCTAGTGCTGAGCCTTTCGAAAACCGAAACTCTTTCGGGGACCGTCTTGACGCAGTTACACTCAGACAATACCGCCCGAATGAGTTTGGAACAGGGACATTGAGTCTCTAGTCTCTAAGGACTCCTCTTCTTGGTTTTCCTCGTGCTCCCATCACGATAGTACAACTCGTCGGCTTGACGATCAGAGTGACCTATCGTGTGTTGACACGACTTCTCAGGTATAACGTCCTCGTCATCAGACGAGAATGTTTCCTTCTGAGGGAGAATTGCCTTCTTCGGGCTTTCGAGAGTCACACGCCTCGACACACGCCTTTGTGCGCTTGGGTGCCCTGATTTCCTTGTCATGTTGAGGGTTGCGGCGACCCCCAGCATGTTGAATCGTTTGGGGCTTTCTTAGTGGGCCCAAACGTTCTTGGATTGGAACTTTGCTTCGCTCCTCGGGAAGTGGACCGAGGCGCTCCAAGACTGACTTCTTTCTCCGGGATGATTCTGCGTGACTTCCTGGAGTAGCTATGGGAATTGTCGGTGACTTTGTCCGGTTCGCCGGAGGTTGAACCTGCTTCGAAGGCTACAAAGGTTGCTCTTTGGCCTGAATCGCCACTTCGGACTTCGGCCTCCAGACTTTGCGGGTTGGTGGCGGCTTCTTTGTTACCTCCTTCTGAAGCTTTCTACAGGCTTCTTCAACTTGAGCCCGTGCCTGTGCTGATAATGCGCGGCGCTTGCGAATACGCTCCTCCAGCATTGAACGGTTCCGTTTGACACGGACCTATTCCATTGTTGGCGGCTTGGAGGAACCACCGTTCATCAGTTGTTGAGGCTTTTTGCCTCTCTTGTTCTTCAGATCCGCATTGTAACTGATCCCGTCAACTGACTCCATGGCCTTTGCGAATTGTTTCGCAAGGCGTTGACGTTGCCTTTGGCGGGCTCTCTTCGAGAGAGTCACCACGCCCTCTGCGGCAGAAGGGTTAGCCAGAGCAGATCTGACCTGGTTGGGATTTGGAGGGATCTCACCCGATGCGACTTTGGCATCCAGCGGGGTAAGGTCGTCGTTGGTATCTTGTACATCTTCGTACCAACGAACCTTTCTCCTAGAGGAGAACTTCTTGCACTTGCGGGGGGGAGGTAGATCCGGACGAGGACGACAGGTACGCCTCGAACTTTTGCTGATCGAACTCGTATTCGACCTCCTCCACGACCGGGATTGAGATCCGCGGCTGCGACGCTCCGATCTCGGCAGCGAGATCGGCGGCTCCCACTGTGGTCGCCAGATTTTTTGCGAGAAAAATAGTTGCTTTCTTCATTGTCGATTCCATTGCACACTCTTGTAATAGTTTATCGATTACAAAAATCCGGTCTTTTTATAAGATCCGGTTACAAGAAATCAGCAAAAAGTAAAAAATTACAACTTTCCTTATTTGCCGAACAAATCACGAGCTCCTGTTTTGCGGTCGCTCACTTGCGTGGGTTGTTTGCCTGCGCCGGGGGTTTATCTGTTGACCACCGCGCGATCTAGATCCGGTCGGATCTACGCAGTACGACGGGTATTATTTCACCAAGGAAATAATAGCCGGGGGGATTAATTCACCAAGGAACTAATCGCCCAAACCTCGGGATCAAAGACCAAGCTTTGATCCGGAGTACGCCTGCGTAGATCTGAGATCTAGTCCTCTAGAACTCCTGCCTTATTTGGCGTTGACGATCGCCGAGCACCAGATCTGGATGAGCAAGTCTTCAAAGTCCCAAAGCTCGAATCTTTTTTAAGTTCTGAGCCTCGAATCCTGCAGGGCTTCGCCTCCAAAAAATCCAACCCTTAAAAATGAGCCCAAGCCTCTCTATTTATAGGCTCTCAGATCTATGCTTTGGCACAGATCTGGGTCGGCCACCCATAGGTGGCCGGCGCGCCTAGCCACCTTGAGGTGGCTAAGCTACCTAGCCACCTCAAGGTGGCTCGGCTCTGGCCGAGCCACCTTGAGGTGGCTCGGCCACTGAGCCACCTTGAGGTGGCTCGGCTTGGGCCGAGCCACCTTGTGGTGGCTCGGTTTCGGCCGAGCCACCCCTTAAGGCGTTGGGTTTCTGTCGTTTTCCGTCGTTCGGTTCTGTACGTGATTTGTCCGGACTCGATTTGTTGACCTGATTTGGCAGTAAATCCGGTTCCTGATTTGGCAGTAAATCCGCTTCTGAGTTCGAGTCCGAAACTGATCTTGATTCGATCGTGATTCGTCCGAGTCTGCTCTTGGTTGGATGACTCGTTGATTCCTCAACCCGTTAGCTTGATTCCGCGCGCGAGTGGATTCATTCCGTTGTTTGCGTGCGGTTCATTAGCCTCATAGCTTCGTTGATCAGCTTCGTTGCGCATCATCCGGCTTTGGTGCATCAGGTTAACGATCGTGTTTGCATACGTCACCCGATGGTCGGTTTATCGAATTAACGTCGTCGAGCTGTGTTAAAGGACATATAGGTAGTTTTATACGCCTACACCAAAGTGTACTCTTTCAAAGACGATGAGGTGCCCGACATCTTCAAGTACTTGTTGGAGAACAACAAAATCCAGCTGCCGGCGATCGTAGATCAAGAAGGGGCCAGCAAGGTGACGGATCCGAAGTACTACGCGTACCATAGAGCGGTCCACCACCCTACAAGGTCATGCTTCCACCTCAAGGACAAGATCCAGGCGTTAATCGATGTGGGCGTCATAACCCCGAAGCCTGCCAAGAATGTTGGAGTAAACGCAGTGTCAATCAGCTTTGGATCGGTGCCCACAACATGGTTCGAGCCGAAACGCGTCACCAAAGTGGGAATGAAGACGATGAATGATGACCCACACGGACAGCGACAAAAGGGACTTGTGCCACACACAGCCCCGAACGGCGAAATCCTCTGGGTTCATCCAGATCTCATTGAAGACGAGCAGTGGGCGACTTCCTCGAGAAAAAAGGGTAAAGGCAAGGCATGCAACGCAACTTCCATAATCTTCGAAGAAGGCGACGATGAAGCTCCTACCTTCCCATTTTCCGAGGAAGAACAAGAAGTCTTCGCCACCAGAAGCGGGAACCAGTACCACTTCAACTATCCGTCACCCAGTGATCAGTTAGCTGAGCAGGGGGTGACTAAACGGGGACCAGCCAAGACTCTCACGGAGCTGGGGGTGATTACGGTTCCTAAACCGGTTGAGGATACTTAACGACAGCCGGCGGATAAACAGAAAGAAAAGAGGCCCAAGGAGGTTCAGATTCCGAAGCAGTCTCGTTTCATTCGTCTGATAGGAAGGAATAAACCGGAGAGTTCGAAAACTCCACGCGTCTTTTCTATCATGGCTCAATAAGCCAATATTCCAGCGCGGATAACGTTGTATGAGTTGCTGCGGTTATCTAAGGAGACCAGGGAAGCCTTACGAGAAGCCTTGGCTAATTCAGAAACATTCCTCACTCAGATCAAGCCGACACCTGAAGGGCCAGAACTGTTAGCTCAACAATGCAATATAGCGGCCAAGAATCTTCCCTGCATCACCTTCACCAAAGAGGATATGCAGACGAAGAATTCGAACCACGATCGGCCCCTATACTTCATCGGGTACATTGGCTCCAGCGAAGTCAACCGAATCCAAGTGGATCCGGGTTCAGCTGTGAGCATTATGCCGCTTCGCCTGATGCATAGTCTTGGCATTCCAGTCAGCAAATTAGCGTCCACAGGCACCGTTATCTACGGATTCAACACCAGCGGGTTAAGACCTTTGGGAAAGATCCGGATAAAATGTCAAATGGGTGATCTGAAGACGGAGGTCACATGTTACGTGATTGATGCTGAGACATCATATAACTTACTATTGGGTCGACCTTGGATCCATAGTAACGTTATAGTTCCCTCCACTCTCCATTAGTGTTTGAAATATGTCGACGCTGATGGTAGAGTCAGGACGGTGGTCGCGGATAAACAACCATTCAAAGGGTATGAGAATTATTTCACTGATTCTCTCCTTTATGGTAACGAATCCGATACTGAATCATCGGCCCACGGCACGGACAGCGGAGAAGAAGCTGATACCGAAGCCGGATTTGATTACAATGGAGGTTATGTTTTAAACGACATTGTACCCTTTGTAATCAACCTTGACGATGATCAATCGTCAGAGGGCAGTTATAACTGGCAACATACCAATAATGAAATAAATAACGATTTAGAGTACTCCTTGTCTCTTGATGATGTGGTGAAAGAATTGTATGATAATCCCGATTTGTATATGCCGCTCCGATCGTCCTATATAACAAAGGAACACCTCCAGCATTCTTTCGGAACGACCCTAGTCATCCCGACTAAAATAGGAGGTGAAAAAGAAGTGATTTACGGTAAAGGAAAGAGCTCTCCGTTACCAGATCATTTCCTAAGAGAAGAGGAGGATGAAGATAAGCCTGGTCGGCATTTATCTAAGTATAGCCCGGAAGCGCGCAAGCTCATGGAAAAACAGGGATATGATTTCACACTCGGAGAGGGTTTATACTTCGATCGAGGTTCCCGTATTCCAACCAAAGCGACATATGTACCAAAAGGGAAGCCGGATGATTATTATCGTCACAAAAGAGGCTTAGGCTACGTCTCCTCGTCTGATGATGAATGTGGTTGGCAAATTATCGATCAAATTGCTAACAAAGCTAAGGATGGGTACTTGTCAGATTCCTCAGAATGGGACTCTGATGCAAGTTTGGGGGAAGTATTTAAAGCCCTAATGGTGAATATGGCCACAATGGAGGACGACGATCAAATGCCAACGTGGGAAGATCCATGGGTTCATCACCTGAACATGCAGTACGGTGACAGGTTTGAACAGAGGGAACCCCCACTGAAGATAAAATAGTCCAAATTAATATGGGCGATGAAGCCAATCCAAAGCCCATATTCATCAGCGATAGTCTTCCCCCAAATGAGAAGGAGGAGTTAATTGCTCTTATCAGGGAGTATATTGACGTCTTTGCTTGGAACTACGAGGATATGCCAAGGCTCGACCCCAATGTGGCAATGCACCGCCTCGATATCAAGTCGGATGCCAAACCTGTCAAGCAACAGCAAAGACGGTTTCGTCCGCAGATTATGGAAGCCATTGAGGCAGAGGTTAAAAAATTGATCGATTTAGGATTTATCCGAGAGGAGCAACATCCAGATTGGCTAGCCAATATCGTTCCAGTCATGAAAAAGAACGGTAAAATCAGGATTTGCATCGATTTCAGGGACCTGAATGCGGCATGTCCAAAAGACGACTTTCCTCTCCCAATCACGGATGTCATTATCGACAATACATGCGGATTCGAGAGAATGTCTTTTATGGACGGATTTTCAGGATATAACCAAATCAAGATGCACCCGGATGATGAGAAGCATACAGCTTTTAGAACACCCCTCGGTGTCTTTTGCTACACAGAAATGCCTTTCGGTCTAAAGAATGCAGGCGCCAAACACCAGCGAGCAATGACTAAGATTTTCCAAAAGCACCTCAGGAAGACGGTCGAGTGCTACGTTGATGATTTGGTTGTAAAAAGCCGCAACAAAGAAGATCACATCAGGGACTTGAGGACGATGTTCGATCTCATGCGGAGTCATCAGTTGAAGATGAACCCCACTAAATCATTCCTTGGAATGTCCAGCGGAAAATTCATCGGATTCGTCGTCACCACGAAAGGTATACATATCGATCCTGACAAGGTGAAGGCGATACATGAATTGCAGCCCCCGAGAACTCTAAGAGAACTCAGAGGATTGCAAGGGCGTTTAGCTTACATCCGGCGGTTCATCTCAAATCTTTCTGGGAAGTGCCAACCTTTTTCTAAGCTAAACAAGAAAGGTGTATCATTTATTTGGGACGACGCCTGCCAAAAAGCACTCGAGGATATCAAGACATATCTAACGAACCCTCCTGTTCTTGTCACACCAAAATCAGGTAAACCGTTCTTGATTTACATCAAGGCGATGAACCATTCGATAAGTGCTTTATTAGCACAAGACGATGATAATGGTCACGAACAGGCAGTCTATTACCTAAGTCGGACCTTGATAGGCGCCGAGTCTCGATATCCGATGATCGAGAAAGAATGTCTCGCATTGGTATTCGTAGTATAGAAGATGCGACATTACTTGGTTGGGCAGACGATTTACGTCATTTCTAATGTTAATCCGGTACGGGTATTCATGACTCAACCGGGTTCGATGAATTGGCGGTTAGCAAAGTGGGCCCTTCTCTTGTCCTAATATGATTTGCACTTCAAACAGCAGAAGTCGGTCAAAGGACAAGTAATTTGTGATCTTTTGACGGCAAACCCGACCGCGGATACGGCAGAAGTATATGATGACTTGCCGGATAAAATCCATGAGGTTAACACTACATCGTACCAACAAGTATGGCAATTATACTTTGATGGTGCTTCGAGAGCAGCTAATGTGGTAGTAAACCTTGGATGTTCTAGAGTCTCCTCCGGAGTTGGAGTTGTCTTAGTTTCCCCGGGGAAGCATGTTATGCCTCGAGCTTATTCATTAACTGATCCGTATTCCAATAACGTAGCCGAGTACAATGCGCTCCTCATTGGACTCAGTTTCGCCAAGGAGCTGGGGGTCGAATATCTTGAAGCTTTCGGGGATTCTCAATTGATAGTTAACCAAGTCCGTGGAGAGTATGAAGTCAGGAACCAAGACCTGATCCCATACCACCAGGAGGCCGTCAAAATGGCAGATTCTTTCGAAGAATTCTTTATTGAATACATCCCTCGTCTCCAGAACGCTTATGCGGATACACTGGCAGTACTAGCGGTATCACTCGCGCAGCCTCCCGCAACTAAACTGCTAGTCACAGTGAGATCACATCAACTTTGTGTACCCATATACAATATGGATATCGAAGAGGAAAATGATAGAAACATAGATGCCAAGGAGGTGAACTCAACTCAAATTGGGTCAGAGTCCCGAGATTGGCGTTTTCCCATCATTGATTTCGTCCAGTATGGTATTTTGCCAGAGGATGTAAAAGAAAGGGAATCGATCCGTCGAAGAGCACCAAGGTTCTTCTATAATGCCGAGACCCGTACATTATACCGTCAAGGGTATGATGATTTGCTACTCCGATGCCTTTCAATTAGAGAAGTAGAAGAAGTTTTTAAGGAAGCACACGAAGGAGAATGTGGTGCGCATCAGCCTGGTCCCAAGCTGTATGATCGCATCAGAAGAATGGGATATTTTTGGCCAACAATGGTTCGTGACGCGATCGAATATGCCCGAGGATGTCACGCCTGTCAAGTGCATGCAAATTATATGCACCAACCACCGGAGCGGTTACACACGTCAACCACATCCTGGCCGTTCGAGACATGGGGTATGGACATTGTCGGTCCTATTTTTCCCCCTTCAGTCAAAGGTGATCGATTTATTCTCGCTATCACGGATTACTTCTCAAAGTGGGCTGAAGCGATTCCGCTTAAAGAAGTGAAGACGAACAACGTCATCAATTTCATCAAGCATCATGTCATATACCGACACGGCGTGCCAAGGCGGATCATTCATGACAACGGTCCGCAGTTCATAAGCAACGCTTTCGTCAGGTTCTGTGACAAATTCAAGATTCAAGATGTTTCGTCAACAACTTATTATCCCGCCGCAAACGGATTAGCTGAGGCCTTCAACAAGACGATCATTAAGATCCTGTCAAAGCTCGTGAAGACCAATAAACGAGATTGGGACGATAAACTTGGCGAAGCGCTCTGGGCTTATCGTACCACCATACGCACACCTACAGGAGCCACCCCATATTCGTTGGTGTACGGATGTGAAGCTGTGCTACCGCTGGATATTCAAATCCCCTCCCTTCGGATCGCGCTCGCAACGGAGATGACGACCGAAGAGCAACATCAGAAACGTCTCGAAGAGCTCGAAATGTTGGATGAAAGGCGCTTGGAAGCTCAACAACACATTGAGTTTTATCAAGCCAGGATATCTAGGGCTTTTAACAAAAGAGTCTGACAAAGAAGCTTCAAGGAAGGAGATCTGGTCCTCGCTGCTCGCCGACCGATAATCCTCAACTCCAAGAAGAAAGGTAAATTCGAACCCAAATGGGAAGGGCCATTTGTGATAGACACAGTCTACTCAAATGGCGCTTATCGCTTGATTTCACTAGAGGGCGTCAGGCAATTAATGCCAATAAATGGGAAGTTCCTGAAAAAGTACTATCCCTAGTACATTCAGGATAACCCATTTATCAGGAAATTCCTTGAAGAATATTACACTTAATATTCTAGAGGGTAACCCAAAATCATTTTTTTTACCACCAAAACCCTCGCTGATCAATGTCAATTGACAGTGAGTCCACCAAAAATGTTCTTCTGGCCCTCTTGACTCTTTCCATGAACAAGAGGTCCACTTGCAGTTCGGAGTCCCCTTTCGATAAACGAAAGAACTCCCTTTCTTTTCTCTTTGGTTAAACTTTCTCATGGTCATAACCGAAGTTGAAATTTCACTTCGATAAACGAAGAACTCATCTTTCGATCAGATAACCAATCCTATAAAAGGTAAGTTTATCTAGATCTTCCAGATTCTCGGAGTGGAGATCCCACTTCTAGTTTCTTTCTCGCACTGGAAATAGAATATAAAATTCTTCCTTTCCAGAATCAAGAAACAGAATATAAAATTCTTCCTTCCTTGTTCAGGGAGTAGGATATAAAATTCTTCCTTCCCACACCAATCCTTTTCCAAGAATTTAGGATTCATCCTAGGAAGTTTATCCCGAATCCTAAGCAGGGATAAGTCTGCGCCTAACACGCGCTGCCGGTTTAGTCTTTCTCCATGGAAAAAGACACCAGAGTCCGATTCTGGGGTATTTAATCCTGAAACCTAAGCAAGGATAAGTCCGTGCCTAATACGCGCCGCCGGTTAGTTCTTAACCGTTAAAAAAGAACACTCGCTCACATATTCAACATTGTGGCAGGTTATTATTAATAACACCAAAATCCATGCCTTACACGCATGGGGAATTTCATCCTGAATCCTAAGAAAGGATATGCCGACGCCTAACACGCGTCGCCGGTTTAGTCTTTTACCGATTGAAGAAGACACTAGAATTCTAGTCTGGGGACTTTTATCCTGAATCCTAAGTAAGGATGAGTCAGCGCCTAACACGCGTTGCCGGGTAGTCTATTCCCGTGACAAAGACAATGTCTATGTATTCGATATCGTAGCATCAAGTCTAAGGGAGTTCATTCCGTTAGCACAACGTTACATGTGGAACGGATTTAGACAATCCGCATGCTAGCCCGACTCAAACGGTAGTCGGTAAAGGCTAATCAAATCCGTTTAAGGCTAGGGGTTAGCCAAAAATCCCAAAGTCAACGCCTAACACGCGTCGCCGGGTAGCCTATTCCCGTAACAAATGGTAAAGTCTATGTATTCAACATCATAGCACAAAGTCTAAAGGAGTTCATTCCTTTAGCACAACGTCACATGCGGAACGGATTAAAACAATCTGCATGTAAGCCCGATTCAAACGGTAGGTAAGAGCATGTCAAATCCGTGCCGAAACTCTGACGAGCCACCTCAGCCCAGATCTGTGCCCAGGCACAGATCTGGGTGCCTATAAATAGGCCAAGGGTGTTCATTTGTCAAAGGTTAGAACTTTTGGAGCCGAAACTCTGCCGAATTGAGATCTCACCTTGGAGTTTTGAAGACTTGAAGACTTGGACATTCAGATCTGGTTCTTGGCGAGCATCCACGTCACAAAAGGCAGGAGTTCGAGAGAGAAAATCATATCTGAGATCTACACGAGGTAATACTACGGATCAAAGCTTGGCCTTTGATCCCGAGAACTAAAGGCTACTATTTCCTTGGTGAAATAGTACCCCCCGGCTGTTATTTCCTTCGTGTAATAACACCCGTCAAATCGTGTAGATCTGACCGGATCTAGATCGCGCGGTAGTCAACGGATAAACCCCGACGCAGGCGAAGAACCCACAAAAGCGAGCGACCGCAAAACAGGAGCTCGTGATTTGTTTGACAAATAAGAAAAGTTGTAATTTTTACTTTTTGTTGATTTCTTATAACCGGATCTTATAAAAAGACCGGATCTTTGTAATCGATAAACTATTACTGAGAGTGCAATGACATCAATGAAGAAAGATTTGATTTTTCCCGCGAACAATTATCTCGACAACAGCGAGATAATCACTCTTCTCGAGAATCGCAGCTCGGTATGATCTCAAGGAAAACGGATGGACGGGATGCAGATCTCTTGAACTCTTCTCCTCCTTGTGCTGAGGAAATCGCCAAGATCCCTTCCTCCTCTCCGAAATTCATGCTCCTCACTCTTCAATTCGACAGGGCTTCGCCGAGGCTCGAGAATTCCGGATCTGTGCAAATAAAGACCCTAAGGCTGTATTTATAGGCTGAACAGAAGCTCGGTTTTCAGATAAGAATGATCGATTTGATCTCATCCTCGGTTGTAACTACGTAACCATGTTCCAATATAATTTCAGATCAATTGGATAGACTTTGGATCAAAATATACTTAAATCTGGGCAGTTAACAGGCGAAATCAACATTTTTAGGCACGCGACAGACTTTGTGTCTCGACCGACACAAAGTGTGTCTCGGCCTTGGCTGAGACACAAATTGTGTCTCAACCATGGCTGAGACATGTTTTTTCTCGGCTTTGGCCGAGACACGTCGTGTGTCCTGGTTGCTTTCCTCGACTTGTTTTTTCGCGTAATTCCTCGGTCCGATCTCGGAAGGACGCAATTCAAAGTGCGTTGGAAAGACGGAGAGGAGATCTACAATCTCCTATACGTGAATCATGTGTGGAGTGGATGAGACACAAGTGGTGCTTCATCTGTCGTCAGTGAACTATAACTCCTAATCGGATCGTCTCTTCGTTATTTCGCCGTCCTGTTGATTTGTACGCTTCGTTTACTTGCTTCATGTGCTCGTCGATGTCAAATAATCCCCTTTGCCTCGGATAATGATGCTCATCCTCTTCTGTCTGAACTGCTAAATCTTCACCACTTGCTCGAAATTCTGAACATCCCACCGTTAGGAACGCGCTCGTGGTCGTTCGATTCAAATTGTCGAATCAAACCATCGTAGGCCATCTAAGCCATTCGTTTTGGTTGTGATGGCGGATCTCAGCCATTGAGATTCATCTATATAAGACGTTCGTCTCCCTCATCGGGAGACTATTGTTTCATTCAAAATTTTCTAGCCTTCAAAGAATCTCTCTCTCTCTTTCGTCTTGCTTTTACAATGGCCCCAAGGTCTAAAGCACTTGCCTCCAAGGGGAAGAAGGAAGTTTCTTCCTCCTCTACCACCGCCAATGTTGCCGCTACCGCCCCTGACATGGCTAAAACACACCACGGTAAGTCCAGGGGACTAAAAATGAAGAAGAAAAATAGACTCATGTTCATCTTCTAGCGAGCTTCATCTATTCAGGTGAGACCTTGCTATTCTGGCGAGCTTGCCTATCAAGTGAGCTCTGCTTTCACCAAGCGAGCCCTGCTTTGTCGGGTGAGCTCCAATCTTCGTTAGTCGAGCCTCTTCCTTTGTCAGGTGAGCTCTGCTCGATTAGGCAAGCTTGGTTCATGTGGGCGAGCCTCTGCATTTGTCAGGTGAGATCTATTTGATAGGAGAGCTTTGTCAGCTCGCTTGCATGATGGAGCTCGCCTGCATTTCGCAAGCCGCCTATCTTCAAGACTTAAACTTTTGACTGTTTGAGTAAAAATTCCTAAGTCCTTTTCATTGTGTCTTGCTGCTCGAGAGGAGGGACCAGCTGTTTGGCCTCGTATACTGAGGTCATCCAGAAAGAGATCTCAATGTTGAGGAAGCTGATCGATACGAGGCGAACGCTTGCAAGAGGAGACCAGCAAGACCTGAGCTTACCAAACCCAAACTCATCATGATCTCTGATGATGAGAAGGAAGGGCCTATTCCAACACCTGCTCCACCATCCCCTTCACGGCTCGAGTGTAAACCTGGTTTTCTTGACCCGGCCAACACATGGGGCTATGGATGGAGGCCGCCTGTTGAAGGACATCCAGTGTATGACTGGTAACGGGCTGGCTATGCGCTATGAGCAAAAGCTCATTCGCCTAGAGGAAATTATGCACCGCTTGGAAGGGCTAGTGTTCTCCGACTTGCGTGATGAGGTTGCGCCGCTCATAATCTAAGCTCGGATGAAAGCTTCTCGTGAGCGTAAAGCTCAAGAGAAGAGGATATCGGAGTAGGAGTCTATCGTCGCGAACTTGGTGGAGCAGTACCATCACTTGCAGACTAAGAAGGACGCCTATGCCTCTATCGTTACTCATAGAGGGGTCAAGTCTGCCCAGGGAGAGTCGATTCTAAGGGACTTTCAACTCGAGAGTACCAAAGTCCACAGTGCTACTAAAAGAGAGATGGAAGCCCTTCATGCGCTGCGTTGAGTAGACGCGGCTGTTGCTACTGTTGATGCTCTTCTGAGGCTAAGCTCCAGAAGGAGGCAGAGGATCAGGTTCGAGCGGACCGTGCGAAGGAGTTAGTTGCTGTTAAGGCCGAGCTCGCATACGCCTGCTGGACTAAGCCCGGCGAGGTTGATTTTGAGACATTTTTGTTTTCTTCGTTTGAATGTATTATTATGACTTTGCTTGAATGTATTGTCATAACTTTGTTCGAATGTATTGTCTCAAAATCTCTTTATGAATAAAGTTTATGCTTTTATTAGTCACTCATCGTCTCTTGTGTTGACCAACACTTAGGATTTTTAGCAAACCCTCAGCTATCAATGGGTTTGGTTCGCCTTTATCGATTACCGTTTGAATAGGGCTAGCCATACTATTCCCCTCAGTATGATGAGTTGTCGAGAATTTTTTTTTGACTTAACACTAAAATTTCTTCTCTACCATTAGTCATTCGAGACTTCGGGTTAATTACAACTGATAAGTTGTAATTAGGTTAAGCCATGTCATTAGATATAACAACTTGGCCCAAAATGACCGGTGACTCACGCGAGTGACCGGGAGATGGTCCGAATAACGACTCATCACTAGGTAGGCCGCCATAAGGGAATCGATAAGGCACATAGCTTGGTAGGTCGTTATCAACGAACAACGTCATTTGCGGGAATGACGGTGTTGGGGGAATCAAATCATTCAGGGACGTATGAGTGTGACTATTGATTGATATAGTAGCACATCGCATGGTAGGCTACTATTGGATTGTTCTAAGAATATTAGAACGTACAGAATAGATCAAATCGTTCAGGAACGTATGAGTGTGATGATTGATCGGACTACGTCATTTGCGGGAATGACAAAGTTGACTATCAGAGGTAATCGTTAACGTGATAGTTTTATAGACCCACGATTTTATCAGAGGTTTAATATTAACATAACAGGATTGTCGTGATCGGAACGACTTTAATGATTTACCATCCTATTAACGAGGATTGGTAAGTGGATTGGATTGTCACGATCGGAGCGACTTGAGAACTTACTATCCAATTGACGATGATTGGTAAGTTGATTGGATTGTCGCGATCAGAGCGACTTTGAGGACTTATCCTCCTATTGAAGAGGATTGGTAAGTTGATTGGATTGTCGCGATCAGAGCGACTTTGTGGACTTATCCTCTTATTGAAGAGGATTGGTAAGTTGATTGGTTTGTCGCGATCAGAGCGACTTTGAGGACTTACCCTCCTATTGAAGAGGATTGGTAAGTTGATTGTCAGAGGTGACGTGAAAGAATTTAGGTACTTGCGATTTGAACAAGACTTTGGGGACCCATCGCTCTATTGAAGAGAATTGATAAGTTGATTTTATCAGATGTGATTGTTAACATGACAGTGGGAGTTTGTTGTGATTTTGAGCAACTTTGTGGACTTATCATCCTATTGAAGAGGATTAGTAAGCTGATATGTCAGATGTGACTATTAACGTAACAATAGGAGTGGGCACATTGTCCTGTTGAAGAGGACCGGCATGGAAAATTTGGAGGGGACTATCAGAGGTGATTGTTAACATGATAGTTTTGGGAACCCGTCATCCTATTGGAGAGGATTGGCGAGGAACTTTAGCTTTGGCCCTAACTATCCAGAGGTTTGACCAAGTGGGAGTTCGAGATGATCCTAACTGTTTAAAGGTTTGATCATTCAATTTGGTAGAGAGAGGATTTTGGCTATGGTCCTAACTGTAGGAAGGTTTAACCGAAGAGGAAATATAGGGAGCAGTTTAATCTCGTGCACTAGTGAGAGGGAAGGAGTAGTTTAGCCTCGTGCACCAGTTAGAGGAAAGGAGCAGTTTAGCCTCGTGCAATAGCTGGAGGAAAAGAGCAGTTTATACTCGTATACTTGCCAGAGTGTATGAAGAATTGAAGGAAGACTATGGGTAGTGCTTCTTCAGGAATTTTTCATTGATAAGCATCAGGATCTTATCGCCATTCGATTTTACAAGATGGTAAGCTCCATTCGAATAGACTGTCTTTATCACGAATGATTCTTCCCATTTGGATTGGAATTTTCCTTTCTTCTTGGAGTTGAGTATCATAGGTCATCGAACAGCGAGGACCAACTCACCTTCCTTAAAAGATCTGTGCTTAACTTTCTTGTCGAAAGCCTTGGATATTCGGGCTTGATAGAACTCAATGTGTTGTTGAGCTTCGAGCCTCTTCTCATCTAACGCCTCCAATTCTGCGAGACGTCGTCGATGACTTTCTTCAGTTGTCATCCCCGTTGTGAGTGCGACGCATAGGGACGGATTCTGAATCTCCAGCAGTAGCATGGCTTCACAACCGTATATCAGTTAATAAGGTGTGGTACCGGTTAGTGTATGAATCATAGTATGATATGCCCACAAGCTTTCACTGAGCTTTTCATTCCAGTCGCGTTTGCTGCTAGATGAAATCTTGGTCAAGATCTTGATAATCGTCTTGTTGAAAACCTCGACTAGTCCATTTGCTAATGGATTACAAGCCGTGGATGCTAGGTTCTATATTCTGAACATGTCACGAAACCTAGTGAATGCATGACTAACAAATTGTGATCAATTATCATGAATGATACGTCTTGGAATGGCATATCGGTAGATAATATAGTGTTTGATAAACTTGATCACATCACCGGCTTTGACTTCTCTTAAGGGAACGGCTTCAGCCCACTTAGATGAAGCGATGACCTTTGGCTGATGGTGGAGATATTGGTCCGACGTCATCCATCCCCCATGTCTCAAACGGCCATGAAGCCGCTGTCAAGTGCAGGTCTTCGGGTAGTTTGTGAATGTAGTTGGCGTGAATTTGACACGCATGACAGCGATTGGCATAAGCGACACTGTCGTGGATCATCCTGGGCTAATAATAGCCCATTCTTCTCAAGCGATCCCAGAGCTTGGGTCCGGGTTGGTGCGCGCCATAGGGACCATCATGGGCTTCCCGCAGGACTTCTTGTGCTTCTGTCGTTGAGAGACACCGAAGCAACATACTGTCGTAGGACTTACGTACAACGCCTTTGTTGTCGAATTGTAGTAGAATCTTAGAGCGCGCCTGCGAACAGAATCTCGCTCATTTACGTCTTCGGGAAGTATGCCGTATAAGATGTAGTCCATGATTGGGAAATGCCAATCTCTCGGTTCGAGTTGACCCGTGGCCTGGTGAGTTGCATTCACTTCCAGAACGTGCTCTGGTCGGAAGAGTTGTCGGCTTGCGCGGTGACGCATTGACTGGTTCTCTACGGTTGAGCTAGGTTAGCTGCCAATGATGCCAGGGCATCCGTGTGCATATTCTTGGAATGAAGCACGTGCTCAATGCGGAAGCTTTCGAATGATTCGGCTAGTTTGGCAATCGCTTCATGACATGGGATTAACTCATCGTTTCTGACTTTGTATTCCCCTGTCATTTGTCTGACGATGAGCTGAGAGTCATTGTAAGCTTCGAGATGATTCACCCCCAACTCCTTGGCGAAGTTGAGTACGATGAGTAGCACGTTGTACTCAGCCACGTTATTGGTACACGGCTCGGTTAAAGAGAAAGCTTGGGGTAACACATGGTTTTATGGAGAAATCAAGACTACCCCCACTCCCGCGACGATGGACCCGCTTATGCCTATGCGAGATGCTCCGTCGAAGTACAATTAACAAACTTCTTCATGCGAGGTTGCATTAACCTTATGGGTTTAATCCGGCATATCTTCAAATAGATCAGTCTTCGATTTGAGTGGATGATTGGCCAAGAGATCGCAGATTGCTTATCCTTTGATAGACTTCTACGGCGTGAAGTGTCCATCTTGACAGGCGCCAATTTAAGGACCCGAGCTGTGTTATAAAGACTTAGATGTGATTCATCTGGGAGATGACGTGTATGGTTTGACCAATCAGGTAGTGTCGTATTTTTTGGATAGCGAACACCAAGGCCAAACACTGCTTTTCGACCATGGGGTATCGCTGTTCAGCTCCCTGCAAGGTTCTACTCAAGTAATAGATGCCTTGCTCGTGACCGGCATCGTTATTCTGTGCTAAGAGGGTGCCAAGAGAATGCTCCATTGCCCGTACATAAATTAGGAAGGGTTTCCCCAAAATCGGGGTCGCTAAGACCGATAGATTCAAGAGATAGGTCTTGATCTCACCAAATGCTTATTGGCAAGGCTCATCCCATACGAAGGAAACATCTTTCTTCATTAGCTTGGAGAAGGGTTGGCGCTTACCCGAAAGATTTGAGATGAATCTTCCGATGTAGGCTAGAAGTCCTTGTAGTCCACTCAATTTCTTGAGATTCCTAGGTGGTTGAAGCTCTTGAATAGGTTGCACCTTGTCGGGGTCTATGTGAATTCCCTTCGTCGTGATGACGAATTCGAGGAATTTGCAGCTCGACATCCCCAAAAACGACTTCGTAGGGTTCATCTTGAGTTGATGGGATCACATCAGCTCCAACATCATTCTTAGGTCTTGAAGATGATCGTCTTTGCTGCGACTCACCACAACCAAGTCATCTACGTAGCATTCGACTGTCTTTCGTAGATGATCCCAGAAAATTATGCTCATGGCATATCTGTGTAATAGTATACCCCTACCGAAGTTCTGAATGAAGTGTGCTTCTCATCTTCAGGGTCCATCTTGATTTGATTATACCCCGAAAAGCCGTCCATGACGGACATCCTTTCAAACCCACAAGTATTGTCGATGATGACGTCTGTGATGGGTAAAGGGAATTCGTCCTTTGGACATGTAGCGTTGAGATCTCTGAATTCGATGCAGATACAGATCTTTCTATTCTTCTTCAGGACTGGAATAATATTACCCACCTAATCAGGGTGTTGTTCCTCTTTGATGAAGCCCGACTTGATCAGCTTCTTCACTTCGGCTTCGATCGCTTTCATGATTTGTGGATAAAACTATCTCTGTTGTTGTTTTACAGCTTTCGTGTCCGAGTTGATGTTGAGACGATGCATGGCGATCAGGGGATCAAGGCCAGGCATGTCCTCATAATTCTAGGCGAAGACATCAATATATTCCCGGATGAGGGATACAATGTCTTTTTCCTAGGGAGGTAAGTTTGTCCCTGATAAATATGGGTTTGGGGTTAGCCTCATCTCCCATATTTATTTAGAGTATCTTGTCCTCCGTGGATGGTTCACGTTGTTCAAACTGACCACTCCATTAGGCACTGACGTGGCGATCCCATGCTTCATCATAAAGCGGGATCTAATCATCCTCTCTGATTTCGGTGGAATCGACCATAACCATGTTAACTGTGAGGTTCCTGAATAGATCTCTCACACTAACATCTGAATACCAAATCAAGGATGTTGACAATGATTTTCCTGAAGGATCGTCTTCGAAGTCTTCACCGAAATTGCAATATAACTCTGATGAAGAGGAGGTATAACCCAACCCTCTTCGAGTTTTGCCGAAGTAATTGTTGGGCTTTCCTCTGGGAATGTAAGCAGGTCGGACGAGTGTCTTTTGCCCTTTACCATAGTTCAAACCTTCCATGCAGGTGAAGTCATAAACCATGCTCTTCATCATATGCTTCGTGATTTGATCGTAGTGCAAGAATTGAGGAGCAGGCTCGTCATCATCTGACTCATCCCACATTGTGCGCATAGGCCGATCTATCCTTCCAAAGATAACATCTTTCTGATAATTACCTCAGGTGGGTATGATAAAGACGGCTTGCGAGGACTCGATCGCTTGTTTGTTTGTGACGAACGACGAGTACACGGGCAAGTGCAAGGAAGAGTTATTATATAACTCTGTAACCATATTGCTAAACTCATCATTACTAGACTCTAAACTAGATGACAAGTAACAAAAGTCAGGATCTTCATTCAGGATAAACCCGTCTGCCTCGATAGCGTTGGTTACAACAAGGCCTCCATGGCCGATTACAATGGGTTCATTGTCATTCAAGACAAGTCCCTCGTTGTACTCAGGCTCACTATCGACCTTGTTGTCACTGCTAGGTTCCTCGACTGGTGGCTCGTTGCCTGATTCAGAGTCCTGGTAGAGCAAAGAATCGGTGAAGTAGTTTTCAACCCTTTTGAAGGGTTGTTTATCAATGATAATCACATTTTTATTACAATTTTATACCCTCATTATCTATTTTATATGAATAAATATACCACTAATAATTGCTTTTATTTTTAATTACAGGTTAATGAAGAATGAATCCCAAAAATCCCATCTCTCAATAAAGGCCCTTGAGTAAATGAAGAAATAAGAGAAATTCAAATAATTGAATTTTAAAAGGCCCAAAGCCCATAAAAAAAATGATTACACCAAAGAGTTGGAATGGACTTAGATGCAAAGAGTTGGAATGAACTAGACTTGGATGCAAAGATTACAAGACCGGATTTGGTTTGGATTTTCACAAGAAAATCACTGCTGCAGATTGGGCTTTTATGCAAAAGATTACGAAACCGAACTTGATTGCTGCAAACATCAATGGGCCGGACCTGCTAGCTTTGATTGAAGATTAAATTTTCATTGGGCCGGACTTGTTTGATAGGAGATTTACATTTTCATTTTGAAGATAAAGTGGGGCCGGACTTAGCTTTGAATCACAAGAAAATTGTATGGGCCGACTTGCTTGTTCATTATATGTTTTGAAAATCAAATGGAAATTCAAATGGACCGGACGTGGAAATCATATGGGCTACAGCAGCTCTTCATTTTCGGTTTTTAAAATCAATTGGGAAGCTCCGGTCTTTTAATTCACTTTGCTGCAGATTTCATCAAATAAATGGGCCGGACTTGAGGCTTGCTGCAGAATTGGATTTTGGTTTTCTTTTGAAAATCAAATAAATCATATGGGCCTCCTATGATGGGTTAGAGAAGAACAAAAAACAAATTCAAAGGTGGAGATTGCTTTGCTTGGGGTTCAAGACAAATCCAATGGCTCATATTCATTGAAGATTACTATAAATAGGGGTAGAAAGTGAGGGGTTAAGGGTGTGAAAAATTTTGTAACTCCTTTTGGAGAGGAGGGCTACTCTTAATTGAGAAGGCCTTCCAAAATTGTAACTTTTTGTTGCAATTAATAATAATAATTTTTTCACCACTTTAAATTTTTTTCTCTTCTTCTCTTTGTTGGATGATGAAGATGAAGATGAAAATGGAGAATTATTTGAAGGTTTGCATTTTTTTTCCTCTTTTATTGCTTATTAGTTTAGATTTATTTCTATGCTTGTAGTTAGATTTTATTTTCTTATTAAATAGCCAAGAGGCTAGAACCCTCTTACCTTAGATTTATTTTATGCTTATAGAGTAGATTTATTTTCGTGCATTTAATTCTTGTAATTTTATTTTATAATTTAGATTTTGTAATTTATTTTGTAGTTAGATTTTAATTTCTTATACTATTCACCTTGAGGCTAGAACCCTCTTGGGTTTAGTTTTTCTTTTTGTTTATTTTTATTTTTGTTTGATTCGCCTTTAGGCTAGAACCCTCTAGGGAATCACCCTTTTCTAAGAAGTGTGTTCAATTTTAGATTACCCATATCTATAATTGAATCCACCATCTTTAATTTCTTGTATTTTCTTTTATTCTAGAATTTTGTTTTTCATTCTTGATTTTTTTATTTGTTTCTTGATTTTATTCATTTTTCCTTCTCACCTCATTGATCACACTCATTCTTTGTCACATCCACTTTCACTTAAATTTTACGCCGCTTCACACACTATCACTTTCACTCTCATTATCTCTCCACAATCACATTTACTCATCACTCCTATTTGTCACGCACACAAAATAAGAACCAATTTTATATTTTCTCCTACAAAACACCTTCCTCGTGGGATCGATATCTTTATACTATAACTTGACACGATTGTGCACTTGCAACCTTTTTAGTACATGTTTGTTTTCGGGAAAAGTTGCTGTTTTCATTGCTTTTTTTGAGATATGTTACAACTTCAGGCGTTACAACAGAATAAAATGAAAACAAATGATTACAACTTTAGCGAAAATAAACACGAGATCCCGGTTTGGTTCGGTCTCGCTTGCGTGGGTTGTTGGCCTGTGACGGGGATGTTGATATCCGTGGACCGCCGACTCTTCAGATCCGTTCCGGTAAAATCCGGCAGAGTTTCGTCTATCCGCAGAGGGATATAGAAATAGAACTTCGTCGATCCGCGTGAGATATAGAAGTTATAAGCGTATATCTCGGCTAAAACGAGATAATAGCTCTTCTTAGTGTCACCGCTAAGGGGCAACACTAAGGAAAAAGAAGGGGTGAATGAAAGGGGGGGCTGATGAAGAACTCCTTACTCCTCTCTCCGGCAGAGCTTCGCTACTTCAAAATTCAGACCTCACTCCTTACTCCAGCAGGGCTTTGCCGCTTCAGACCAAGAGCAATTCTAGCCAAGATAATTCAGCCAAGAATTGGGAGCCCCTTCAAATGGAGGCTAGGCCAAGAGGAGGCCCTAGGGGCTGCCCCAAAAAGGTGTTTCGCCGTAAAAGGTGTTTCGTCGTAAAAGGCGTTTCGCCGTAAAAGGCGTTTCGTCGTAAAAGGTGTTTCGCCGTAAAAGGCGAAACCGTAAAAGGCGTTTCGCCGTAAAAGGAGGCCAAGACACCCTTGGGGGGGACCATGTGGAAGAGGCCAAAAGGAGGGGGGACCATGTGGACACCCAAAAAAAAGGGGGGGACCATTGGTGTGAGGACACCCCTAAGGGGGTGTCTCGGCCATAGCCGAGACACCCCTTGGGGTGTCTCGGCCTGACCGAGACACCCCTGGGGTGTCTTGGCTTTGCCAAGACACCCCTCACCTTGGGTGTTTCGTGCCTGCTGAGATATCCCAGGGTGCCCCGGTTCAGTCCGAGGTCCTGCCGTTGTCCCGCCGCTGTCCCACCGTTGTCCCGCCGTTATCCCTTCGTTGACTTTTCGTCCGAACTCGGATTCGACTGATTTCGGATGCGTTGGAATTCAGACGAAGAGCTCCGTTGATCCCGATGGTTGGATTATCAGTGGGATGATCGGGACACGGCAGGCGTTGGTTCAATTGCGGTGATCGTGGGGTTTTCGGTCAATCCGTATCCCCGTGATTCGGAGATTCTGTTGGCTCACGTAGTCCGTCGGTTCACTTCAGGCGCTTACCGACTTCATTTGAACTCTTTGTGAACCGGGTAGTGACGTTCATCGTCGCTTGTTAACACTGAGCTGTTTGTGGGGACTTATAGGCAATTTTTGACGCCTACAGATACCCCCTCCAAAGTGTTTCGGACTCGTTTCTTTTATAGAAGAGACCGGAATACTTTGGATATGATTGGTCCAGCCTTCAGTCAGCCTAAGGGACCTGTGGTTCGCTTCAACTCTTGGCTTCTTTGATTTCTTCGGTTTATCCGGTGCTTTGTCGAATAACCGAAGTTGTCCCGGCGCTGCGTTTATCGCCTGGCCGTCGTCAGAGTCTTGAGTTTACAGCTGGTGAGTTGAGTTTGGCTCGTGTCATTCGGTTGACTTTTGAACTTGCTATCCCTGTCACATCGTGTTGACTTGGGGGATTCGGATCACTGTGGGTTGACTTTTTGTCGCAACGCGCCGATTAGCGTTGACCTAAGGTTACGCGTTGACCGGCGTCCACCTTAGGGTTTTGAACCGCGTAGGTTGACTTTTGTCATCACGTGTTGACTTTTGTCGCCACGTGTTGACTCTTGTCGCAACGCGCTGTCTAGCGTTGACCTAAGGTTACGCGTTGACCGGCGTCCACCTTAGGGTTTTGGAACCGCTTGGGTTGACTTTTGTCGTCACGTGTTGACTTTCGTCGCCACGTGTTGACTTTTGTCGCAACGCGCTGAACGGCGTTGACCTAGGGTTACGCGTTGTCCGGCGTCTACCCTAGGGTTTTGAACCGCGTGGGTTGACTTTCGTCATCACGTGTTGACTTTCGTCGCCACGTGTTGACTTTTGTCGCAACGCGTTGTCCGGCGTTGACCTAGGGTTACGCGTTGTCCGGCGTCTACCCTAGGGTTTCGAACGTCGACGGTTGACTTTTTGTCGCAACGCGCTGAGTGGCGTTGACCTAGGGCTACGCGTTGACCGGCGCCACCCTTAGGGTTTTGAACGTCGACGGTTGACTTTTTGTCGCAACGCGTTGAACGGCGTTGACCTAGGGCTACGCGTTGTCCGGCGCCACCCTTAGGGTTTTGAACGTCGACGGTTGACTTTTTGTCGCAACGCGTTGAACGGCGTTGACCTAGGGCTACACGTTGTCCGGCGCCACCCTTAGGGTTTTGAACGTCGACGGTTGACTTTTTGTCGCAACGCGTTGCACGGCGTTGACCTAGGGCTACGCGTTGACCGGCGCCACCCTTAGGGTTTAGAACCGCGTGGGTTGACTTTTGTCGTCGCGTGTTGACTTTCATCGCCACGCGTTGACTTTTGTCGCAACGCGCTGTCCGGCGTTGACCTAGGGTTACGCGTTGTCCGGCGTCTACCCTAGGGTTTCGAACATCGATGGTTGACTTTTGTCGATACGTGTTGACTTTCGTCGCCACATGTTGACTTTTGTCGCAACGCGCTGTCCGGCATTGACCTAAGGTTACGCGTTGACCGGCGTCCACCTTAGGGTTTTGAACCGCGTGGGTTGACTTTTGTCGTCACGTGTTGACTTTCGTCGCCACGTGTTGACTTTTGTCGCAACGCGCTGTCCGACGTTGACCTAAGGTTACGCGTTGACCGGCGTCCACCTTAGGGTTTCGAACCGCGTGGGTTGACTTTTGTCGTCACGTGTTGACTTTTGTCGTCACGTGTTGACTTTTGTCGCAACGCGCTGTCCGGCGTTGACCTAAGGTTACGCGTTGACCAGCGTCCACCTTAGGGTTTTGAATCGCCGCCCGTTGACTTGTGTTGCAACACGCTGACCGGCGTTAACCTAGGGTTATGCGTTGACCGACGTCTACCCTAGGGTTTCAAACCGTCGGAAGTTGATGTGTGAAGTTCCCCCATATTTTCAACCGTCGGCGAAGAGAATCGACACTTGTGGAATATCGGAGGGCTTAAAACGATTCGGGGGTCAAAAGGCCGTCCAGGGGGTCAAAACCCGGGCGAAACACCCTGGGGTGTCTCGGCCTTGCCGAGACACCCTTGGGGTGTCTCGGTTTTGCCGAGACACCCCTAGGGGTGTCTTGCAATTTCGTGGTCCCCCCCTCTCATTTGGCCTCTTGTCTCTTTTGTTTATGGTCCCCCCCTCTTTTCAAAGAGATTCTCCCTTATCCTCAAACTTCATCTTCTTCCCCCAAGACTCCTCCATTGATTTGCCTTCAAGAACCCATCAACTTCTCCTTGAGATTTCGGATTTTTGTGGGCACCCCATTGGCTGAATTTTGGAGGGCTTATTTGCAAAATAGGACTGAAATTCGTGAGGGCTTTTATGCAAAAATGGAACTGAAATTTTGTGGGGGTTTTTGTGTAAAGTAGACTGAAATTCGGGATTAGGGTTTTATACCCATTTGGCCAAATTTTTTTGAAAGGGTTTGTGTGCAAAGAAACAATGTTTGTTTGAGGGGTTGATTTGCAAAACAGCCCACCAAATGCAAAGGGTTTTATTTGCAAAAGATCTGAAATTTAGGGCTTGGATTTATGTCCATTTGGCCAAGAGAGGTGAGGGGTGCTTTATGCAAGAGGATCAAAGAATTGTTCGAGGGGTTTATTTGCAAAACAGCCCATAAAAACTTTGGAGGGGCTTATTTGCAAAAGGGCCACGAATTTGAGGCTGAAATCCATGGAGTTAAAACCCCAAACCCCTAATCGAATTTTTTTTGTAAAGGCATGTGGATGCCAAAACCAAAAGTTCGTGGAGGGGCTCTTATGCACAATTGGCTAAATTCTGCAAAAGGGCTTATTTGCAAAGTTTAACCAAAATTGTGAGGTATAGGGGTGTTAGATGATCGAATGTGATGATCATAACCCGGATCACGCGTGTCCTTGACCCGAATTTGGCCTTGAACACGGGGGTATTTTGGGTATTTCACCAAAATTCACCGCTAAAACGGTAATTATCGTTTTGCGGGCACGAAATTTGTAGGTTTAATTAGACTTTAGCTATAAAATCCTATTTGTTTGTTGGATTTCAAGTCCAAGTGCTTAATTTCCCTTTTTCAATATTTCGTGTATGTATATTGTACCTGATGTATTGCTTTTTACTGCAGATTTGCGATGTCTTCGCGTCATCCCTGGCCTTCCAGGAGTAGCTCTCACTCGCAGCACAGCGAGGAAGAGGCTCCCGCGGTGTCTTCTTCAGCGGCCTCTTTCTTCGGGGGTGAGAATTTGCACTTCTGTATCCCGGATTGACCTCTCGCGGGTCATGAAGGAAGAACCGATACCCCTCCCGCGGGGTTAAGGTTTCAGACTTGTTTTGCTTAGCCAATTCAAGTCTTCGGGTATATTGGGGCGATCTCGTGTTGCCTTACACCTTATAGGTTGGTGTACATTCTCACGTGATTTATGTGAGTGTATACCGTCCTCCCGGTGTAGGGCACTCGAAATCGTCTTCACCAATTATCCCGTGAACAATCTCATTTTGTCTTTATGAGATAGATTTTCTGACCTTTTGCCTTGTGATTTGTTGTAGTTGAGTTTCCCGGTGGTAGCCTTCCTTCTCATGCTAACACCGGTCGTAGCCGTGAGGTCTTCTCTTCGGCTTCTGTTAGGCAGGCGATTGACCCGCTCCCGCAGTTCGACAAGGATCGTTCAGACGAATCCTGTCGCTTGATACGGGATGGAGGGCGTCACTGTTTACGCCAGCTCATCACCGATGCTCCTTTTACCGCAGACGCTTCGTCCACTCAGGCTTTGAAGAAGCCGGCTTTTCTATTCGGAGATCATATTGAGGATCCCGACACATTGGCTCTCACCGAGGAGCACTGGCTGACTCTTGATGAGGGAGCTCTTCTATACATTCCTTCTGTTCCTCGCCACTGTTCCTTCACTCATCTGGAAGGACAGGCCGTGGAGAGACGGATGTCTTGGCACCTTACTGATGACGCTGAGCGGGTTCAGTGCGGGTATGCTTCTCATGGCAAGACTCCCGGTTCTGGCGGATATCATCATGTTCGTGGCCTTCGACCCAGGATCATGGGTCATGACACCGCACCCCCAGGCGAGGTGTTTTCAACTGCTCCTATCGTGAGGAACCGCTTGGCTCTCCTCGGGAGAAGGCTGCCTCCACCAGACTACCGGTGCTATGGTTGGGCTTCTTCATTAACCAAGGGATGGTGGCCCCGCATGACCGGTTACGTTTTGGGCCGTTGGGAGAAGGATCTGAAGAATAGTGGCTTGTATGTACCTATACGAGCTACTATGTATGGTCTCCCAGTTAGCTGTCGCCATTTCTTGGCGCTGTTGGAGATGTATGTGCCTGACAGCAACACTTTCTTGACCAGTGACGGAGAGTTAGGATTGGCCCTCCATGAGATGCATCAGGTTTCCGGTCTTCCGATGGGAGATTGCCCTTATCAGGAGTATTTTCCTTCTAACCAGCAGTTAGGGTGGTTGAAGAAAGAGAATCCCGACATGTATGACACCCTCTGGGACCTCACCTGTCATTATCACACCTGCTTGATCCAGACTCCTCTCCCAGCCAAGACGAAGAGGAAGGTTAGCTTGAAGCAGTTTGCCACTTATCTGTTCCAGAACTTGGAGGGTGATTCCAGCGTACCCGTTCGTGAGCTGGATGTCTTGACCGTCACTGCCATTAACGAATTGGTGGAGAAGAGCGGGGCTCAATCCTACACCATCGCCAGCACTGAGGGAGCTTTCCCTGCAGGGACCAAGTTTCGCTCGTTCCTCTGTCGCGCGCAGAAGTCCATCGAGCCTCGGTCTCTGTTAGCAGGCTATCTCGCCCTCTGGTTGAAGAAATACGTTGTTCCTCACCAGTCTTCGGATGCCTTACCTCTTGAGGTGCTTTTTCCCGCGGTTCAGCTGGCTTACGGAAGGGAACTTTCTTTGCTCCCAGCGATGGTTGCCAGCATCCATTGCGGGCTTAGGAGCGTGGTCAGTAGCTTTACTCAGGTGGGTCCTGAGCCATCTACCGAGCTTATATGCCCTAAGGTCGAGCTTCCCTACGCATATCTGATGGCGTGGCTTGTTCTTCATCGTCCGGGCTTGATGTCGGCGCCCAGCGTTGTTGACGTCCCCGTCCCATACATGCAGCTGTTGGAGAAAAGCAGATGGCTTGCGAAGAAGTTCGATGACGTTCAGCAGGCACTTCAAGTTCACAAGGGCTGGGAGTTCTTCAAGTGCTTCCCTCAGTTTTCGGGTCGCTATAGCGACGTGTTGACCGATGAGGAGAAACCCAGGAGTGACCGAACCATTCTCGACATAGGTTGTTTTCGTTGGTTGGTAAACATCCGTGTCAATTATCTTGTCTTCCGGGTGAAGAACCGATGCCATATAGAGCCTTACCTCCCTTGCCGTTTTGCTCGTCAGTTCGGTTATGACCAACTATATGTTGGGAACCCCAGCCGCGGTCTAAGGGTTAAGGGAGGACTTGTTGACGGTATACGAGCATGGCTGTGGACTATGGTGGGCTGCACCGGGGCCCGCTTTGCTCTTCCCTCGTACAGGTGTAAGCCTTCGATCACCTTCCTTAGCTGCAAGTGGTTCCTCTCCGCCTATGAGTCCATAAGTGTAAGGAGCCTTTCAGAGTTAGAGTCCGATCACTCAGTGTAGGCTGCCATGATGGCTGCTCGTAAGGCTGAGATTGCTCGGAAGCAGAGGAAGAGACATGGCAAATTCTCCTTCTCCAGCAGAGATGATGAAGAGCTCCTCCCTATGGATGATGAGGGCGAGACTCCTGAGGGGGAGTTTGTGGATCTAGACACCGACCAAGAAGAACTTGGTGCAGGTTTGTCCTATCCTTTGATGTTCTTTCTCAACTCCACTTGGTATCAACGAAATATCTTGAACGTTATTATTTCAGGTAGGACCGCTGGCGATCATGAGCCACTTGCTCCCCGTTTCACGAGCTCAGGGTCTAGAGAACGAGTTGCCACTAGTAGCAAGTCCGTGAATGATCAGCCTGCTGGTTCCAGGAGGGCTGGTTCCTTGAAGAGGAAGAAGACTGCTCACAAATCATCTGCCGGTCGTCGTCCTTGCGGAGCAGATTTAGGAGACGTTGCCGATGAAGAAGAAGGTAACATCTTCTTGGACTTGATTTTATTACTTCAAGGTGCTTTATCTTTGGGATTCATGATCATGTTTTATGTCCCAGGGATTTTTGAAGAGGGTGAGCTTCCACCGGATCTGGTATTCCTCGGATCCGACCATATGGATTGCTTCATGCAAGAAATGTGCGATGCTCTTCATGATGGCTCCCTAGGCATTGACTTAAACATTGACCTTGAGCCAGTAGATGGTGCTGAGCCCACCAGTCCATATTCTTCCGTCCCTGTTGCGGGTGCTGCGACGGAAAAGCCAGTTGGGGACGGAGTTTTCTATGTGTAAATTTCGAAGAGCAGGAATATGTCCCTGCACCAGTTTTCTCAAAACCTGACTCTGGATTGTTAGCCGATATGTTGGTCGAACAGACTTTGGGAGGAACTGTGAGACCACTCTTTGGGAGCGATTCTTCCACAGGTATATATCCGATTTCCTCTCTTCTTTACTTGTCTAAATTTCCACTTTGACTAATAAAGAAGCGCGACTATAGGACCAGGCGTTGTACCTGAAACTGCTATAGCTTCGGGTGTTTTCCCACCTCCGCCTAGTACGACTGATTTGCCCACGGGGGTTGATATACCCTCTATGAGCACTCCTGTCATTACTTCGGAGTCTGTCGAGCCTCAACCCGAGGGGACTTCTACCGGCATAGGTATACCTCGAACTTCCCCTTCGGGTTTTCTGATTGTATTTGACAGTCTCTTGATCTCCCACACTGTTGCTTGCAGGCTCTCGTTCATCTTTTTATGAGCGTGTCCACGCTCTTCTGGCCGATACCGATCCAGACAGAGACGTCTTCCGTATGGACCTTGGCTTCTTCACCGCCTTCTATAACGGTATGATAGAGAAGCTTCTTCTCAGAGAGTACTGCTTTGATCATTTCAGACGTTCTTTCTCTCGCCACATGATGATGATGAGGGAAGAGGGACATCCCGAGTTGGCCGATTCCTTCACTGCTGAATTTGTTGTTCTGGAATCAGAGATCCGTGAGCTGAGGGAGTTGAAGGCTAGTGGAGCTTCCTCTTTTATATCCCCTCAGATGGAAGATAGGATGACGCAGTGGCGTGACTTGAGATCTTCCATTGACAGTGAGCTTCGGTCACGTGAGCATTCCGTTGCGTAGCTGACGGCTAACTTGGCGAAGAAGGATGCCGGCAGAGCCGAGTTACTCAGCTCCTTGGATTCCACCCGTGAAGAGATAGCTAGGCTGAAGGATGCTTTGAGGCGTGCCGAGGAGTCTGCTACTCTCATCGCCGAGGACCTGGCCGGATTAGAGCGTTCCAGTGAGTGGACGCTTGATAAGCTGGGATCAACATAGGAGGGATTGATGAAGCTACAAAGTGAAGCCGCGGAGGTCTTGAACGGTTCCGAAGATTCTGTCCGGGTTAGCCTGCAGGCGGAACTTGAGCAGAGCTACGTAGACAGGCTTTCTAGCTTGGAGTCCGATATTCTTAGCCGTCAGTTGCCTTCGGGCTAACGATCTTGTTGTTGTATGCTTCTGGCTTGATCTACTACTATAGACTCCGTATTTGCTTCTTTCATAGGATGTTTTGGTACACCCCCAGCCCTCAATGCTATGACTTTGAATTCATAGACTTCACCATTTCTTATAGGGAAAAGGGCACCCCGCACCGCGTATTAGGCGATGACTTATCCCTTCTTAGGCTTCGGGATAAAATTCCCCAGGTTTAGACCCTGGTAACTTTTTCCTATCGGCGAAAGATTTTAAACCGGCAACGCGTGTTAGGCGTTGACTCATCCCTCCTTAGGCTTCGGGATAAAATTCCCCAGGTCTAGACCCTGGTAACTTTTTTCAATCGGCGAAAGATTTTAAACCGGCTATACGTGTTAGGTATAGACTCTGAGATTATTGGCAAACCCCCAGCCTTCAACGGGTTTGACATGCCTTTACCGATTACCGTTTGAATCGGGCTAGCATGCGGATTGTCTAAATCCGTTCCACATGTAACGTTGTGCTAAGAAAATTGCTTTTCCTAGACTTAGTGCTATGATTTTGAATACATAGACTTCGTCTTTCTCACGGGAAAGACTACCCGGCAACTCTTATTAGGCGTTAACTTCATCCTTGTCTTTTCTAAAAGCAAAGACCGGGAAAAAGGTGCTATGATTTTGAATACATAGACTTCGTCTTTCTCACGGGAAAGACTACCCGGCAACGCTTGTTAGACGTTGACTTCATCCTTATCTTTTCTAAAAGCAAAGACCGGGGAAAATGTGCTATGATTTTGAATACATAGACTTCGTCTTTCTCATGGGAAAGACTACCCGGCAACGCTTGTTAGACGTTGACTTCATCTCTGTCTTTTCTGAAAGCAAAGACAGGGGGAAATAGGAGAGGAAGAATTTTATATTCTATCTCCCGGCATTGAAGAGGAAGAATTTTATATTCTATCTTCAATTGGAAAGGAGGCTCAATGGTAGAGGAATAATTTTATATTCTATCTCCCATTGCTGAAGAGGAAGAATTTTATATTCTATCTTCAGTTGGAAAGGAAACTCGAGGTGGGATCTCCACCCCCAGGATCTAAAGGATGAAACTAGGAGTGGGATCTCCACTCCGAGAATCGAAAAGTTCAAACGTCCCTAACTGTCATAAGGTTTGGTCATTTGAACCTGAAGAGGAAGAATTTTATATTCTATCTTCAGCAGGAAAGGAAACTCGAGGTGGGATCTCCACCCCCAGGATCCAAAGGATGAAACTAGGAGTGGGATCTCCACTCCGAGAATCGAAAAGACTCGGATAACCCTAACTGTCATAAGGTTTGGTTACTCGATTTGAAATTGGACCTCTCGTTCATTGGAGGAATCGAGAGGGGATTTTGGTTGTGGTCCTAACTGTAGTAAGGTTTGACCAAGTGGGAAATTTGAGAACGATCCTAACCGTAGGAAGGCTTGATCGCTCGATTTGAAAGTGGACCTCTCGTTCATTGAAGGAATCGAGAGGGGACTTTGGCTTTGGTCCTAACTGTAGTAAGGTTTAACCAAATGAGAGGTGTGTGGTAGATACCACGAACATCAATGAAAGTTTTGTGAGGGAGAATTGATCCCACTGAGTGATCAGATTTCATCTCAGCCAAAGAGTGCTTGTGAGAGTTAAATTCTGACAAACAAGAACATTCGGAATTCGAACATTGATTTCTTGTTCATCAGCGACCGGGTTATCCCTAAGAATACCCCGATGTGGTATTCTTCCGGGAACTTCCTAGTACCTCAATTCTTTCTCTGAAGATACTAAGGATAGTATCTTTTCAGAAATTTGCCATTTATTGGCATCATGAGCCGGTCACAATCTTTGGTGACTAGGCGATATGCGCCGTTCGAGTAAACTGTTTCTACTACGAACGGTCCTTCCCATTTGGGTTCAAATTTGCCTTTCTTCTTGGAGTTAAGGATCATAGGACGTCTTTCAGTTAAGACCAAATCCCCTTCCTTAAAACTCCTCTGCCGAACCTTTTTATCGAAGGCTCGAGAAATTCTGGCTTGGTAAAACTCGATATGTTGTTGAGCTTCCAGGCGCTTTTCATCGAGCATCTCAAGCTCTTCGAGGCGTTTCTGATGTTGTTCTTCGGTCGTTATCTGAGTTGCGAGAGCGATCCGAAGAGATGGAATTTGGATTTCCAAAGGGAGAACGGCTTCACATCCGTATACCAATGAATACGGGGTTGCGCCGGTTGGTGTACGCACCGTGGTACGATAGGCCCATAGAGCTACGCCGAGCTTATCATCCCAATCTCGCTTGTTATTTTTCACAAGCTTTGACAAGAGCTTTATGATAGTCTTGTTGAAGGCTTCAGCTAATCCGTTTGCTGTGGGATTATAAGCCATTGACGAGATGTCCTGAATTTTAAACTTTTCGCAGAACCTTATGAAGGCGTTGCTGATAAATTGAGGACCATTGTCGTGTATGATTCGTCTTGGAACACCATGCCTGTAGATGATATGATGCTTGATGAATGCAATGACGTTGCTCGTCTTAACTTCTCTGAGTGGAACTGCTTCGGCCCATTTGGAGAAGTAATCGGTAATTGCTAGGATGAACCGGTCACCTTTGACTGATGGGGGGTTGATAGGGCCAACAATGTCCATTCCCCAAGTCTCGAACGGCCATGATGTTACCGAAGGATGCAGGTGCTCCGGAGGTTGGTGCATATAATTCGCATGTACTTGACATGCGTGACACTTCCGGGCGTATGCGATTGCATCACTCATCATGAAAGGCCAAAAATACCCCATTCTTCTGATGCGATCGTAAAGCTTGGGGCCAGGCTGGTGTGCGCCACATGCTCCTTCATGCGCCTCTCTAAGGACTTCTTCAGCTTCCTTGGTCGATAGGCAACGTGCTAGCAGTCCATCGTACCCCCTGCGATATAACGTTCGATTCTCCGTATTATAGTAGAATCTTGGAGCTCTTCGTCTGATTGACTCTCTCTCCTTTATGTCTTCTGGCAAGATTCCATGCAGGACGTAGTCGATGATGGGGAAGCGCCAATCTCGGGGTTCAAATTCAGCCTGAGTTGTGTGCACCTCCGGAACCTTTTCTTCCCTGCCATTTTCATCATAGAGCGGCACTAAGAGTTGGTGCGTTCTTACCGTAACAAATTGCTCTGTTCCGGGAGGCTGTGCCAAGGATACAGCTAAAGCTGCTAATGCATCCGCGTAGGTGTTTTGCAACCGCGGAACGTGCTCGATGAAGAATCCTTCAAATGATTCCGCCAGTTCCACCGCCATCTTGTGATATGGTAGTAAATCCTGACTTCGGACTTCATACTCCCCTTGGACTTGTTTAACTATCAGTTGAGAATCACCGAAAGCTTCGAGATACTCAACCCCCAGCTCTTTGGCAAAATTGAGTCCTATGATCAGTGCGTTATACTCCGCCACATTATTCGAGCATGGCTCAGTTAAGGAGTAGGCTCGAGGCATCACATGGTTTCCTGGGGAAACTAAGACAACCCCAACTCCAGAGGAGACCTTAGAACATCCAGGAGCACCTGTGACAAGAGCTGCTCGGGAAGCACCATCGAAGTACAAACGCCACACTTGTTGGTGCGAAGTTGCGTTGACTTCATGGGTTTCATCAGGTAGGTCGTCGTATATCTCGGCGGTGTCCGTAGTTGGATTAGCTGCCAAGAGATCACAGATGGCCTGTCCTTTAACTGACTTCTGCTGTTTGAAGTGCAGGTCGTATTGGGACAAGAGTAAGGCCCATTTTGCTAACCGCCAACTCATAGAAGCTGGTTGAGTCATGAATACCCGGACGGTGTTAACTTTGGAGATGACATAGATGGTTTGTCCAACCAAGTAATGTCGCATCTTCTGGATGGCGAACACTAATGCGAGGCATTCTCTCTCAATCATGGGATATCGAGATTCCGCGCCCACCATGGTTCGGCTTAAGTAATACACCGCCTGCTCGTGACCGTTATCGTCATCTTGTGCAAGCAATGCACTCAATGAGTGGCTCGTCGCTTTGACATAGATCAAGAACGGTTTGCCCGATTTCGGTGCAACGAGTACGGGAGGTTTCGAGAGATACTCTTTAATACTCTCGAATGCCTTTTGACAAGCATCGTCCCATACAAATGACACGCCCTTCTTTGTAAGTCTGGAGAACGGTTGGCATTTCCCCGAAAGGTTCGAGATAAACCGACGGATATAAGCCAATCGCCCTTGCAGTCCTCTGAGCTCTTTGAGGTTTCTCGGAGGTTGTAATTCATTGATCGCCTTTACTTTATCCGGATCAATGTGAATACCTTTAGTGGTGACGACGAATCCCAGGAATTTGCCACTGGACATTCCGAGGAAAGACTTGGTAGGGTTCATCTTCAACTGATGGGCCCGCATCAAGTCGAACATGGTCTTCAAGTCTTTTATGTGATCTTTCTTATCACGACTTTTCACGACCAGGTCATCCACGTAGCATTCGACGGTCTTTCGGAGATGCTCCTGAAAGATCTTCGACATGGCTCGCTGATATGTAGCACCTGCATTCTTCAAGCCGAAGGGCATGACTGTGTAGCAGAATACGCCGAGAGGCGTTCTAAATGCAGTGTGCTTCTCATCATCTGGATGCATCTTTATCTGGTTGTAACCAGAGAAACCATCCATAAAGGACATCCTCTCAAACCCGCACGTGTTGTCGATGATAACATCCGTGATGGGGAGAGGAAAATCATCTTTTGGACAGGCTGCATTGAGATCCCTGAAGTCGATGCATATCCTGATCTTCCCGTTCTTCTTAAGGACCGGGACAATATTGGCAAGCCATTCTGGATGTTGCTCTTCTCGGATGAATCCTGAGTCGATGAGCTTTTTAACCTCAGCTTCGATCGCCTCCATCATTTGCGGACGAAACCGTCGTTGTTGTTGTTTGACTGGTTTGAC
>BQKN01000784.1:52272-68910 GCA_022839385.1 Asparagus kiusianus
CCCTCTGGTTGAAGAAATACGTTGTTCCTCACCAGTCTTCGGATGCCTTACCTCTTGAGGTGCTTTTTCCCGCGGTTCAGCTGGCTTACGGAAGGGAACTTTCTTTGCTCCCAGCGATGGTTGCCAGCATCCATTGCGGGCTTAGGAGCGTGGTCAGTAGCTTTACTCAGGTGGGTCCTGAGCCATCTACCGAGCTTATATGCCCTAAGGTCGAGCTTCCCTACGCATATCTGATGGCGTGGCTTGTTCTTCATCATCCGGGCTTGATGTCGGCGCCCAGCGTTGTTGACGTCCCCGTCCCATACATGCAGCTGTTGGAGAAAAGCAGATGGCTTGCGAAGAAGTTCGATGACGTTCAGCAGGCACTTCAAGTTCACAAGGGCTGGGAGTTCTTCAAGTGCTTCCCTCAGTTTTCGGGTCGCTATGGCGACGTGTTGACCGATGAGGAGAAACCCAGGAGTGACCGAACCATTCTCGACATAGGTTGTTTTCGTTGGTTGGTAAACATCCGTGTCAATTATCTTGTCTTCCGGGTGAAGAACCGATGCCATATAGAGCCTTACCTCCCTTGCCGTTTTGCTCGTCAGTTCGGTTATGACCAACTATATGTTGGGAACCCCAGCCGCGGTCTAAGGGTTAAGGGAGGACTTGTTGACGGTATACGAGCATGGCTGTGGACTATGGTGGGCTGCACCGGGGCCCGCTTTGCTCTTCCCTCGTACAGGTGTAAGCCTTCGATCACCTTCCTTAGCTGCAAGTGGTTCCTCTCCGCCTATGAGTCCATAAGTGTAAGGAGCCTTTCAGAGTTAGAGTCCGATCACTCAGTGTAGGCTGCCATGATGGCTGCTCGTAAGGCTGAGATTGCTCGGAAGCAGAGGAAGAGACATGGCAAATTCTCCTTCTCCAGCAGAGATGATGAAGAGCTCCTCCCTATGGATGATGAGGGCGAGACTCCTGAGGGGGAGTTTGTGGATCTAGACACCGACCAAGAAGAACTTGGTGTAGGTTTGTCCTATCCTTTGATGTTCTTTCTCAACTCCACTTGGTATCAACGAAATATCTTGAACGTTATTATTTCAGGTAGGACCGCTGGCGATCATGAGCCACTTGCTCCCCGTTTCACGAGCTCAGGGTCTAGAGAACGAGTTGCCACTAGTAGCAAGTCCGTGAATGATCAGCCTGCTGGTTCCAGGAGGGCTGGTTCCTTGAAGAGGAAGAAGACTGCTCACAAATCATCTGCCGGTCGTCGTCCTTGCGGAGCAGATTTAGGAGACGTTGCCGATGAAGAAGAAGGTAACATCTTCTTGGACTTGATTTTATTACTTCAAGGTGCTTTGTCTTTGGGATTCATGATCATGTTTTATGTCCCAGGGATTTTTGAAGAGGGTGAGCTTCCACCGGATCCGGTATTCCTCGGATCCGACCATATGGATTGCTTCATGCAAGAAATGTGCGATGCTCTTCATGATGGCTCCCTAGGCATTGACTTAAACATTGACCTTGAGCCAGTAGATGGTGCTGAGCCCACCAGTCCATATTCTTCCGTCCCTGTTGCGGGTGCTGCGACGGAAAAGCCAGTTGGGGACGGAGTTTTCTATGTGTAAATTTCGAAGAGCAGGAATATGTCCCTGCACCAGTTTTCTCAAAACCTGACTCTGGATTGTTAGCCGATATGTTGGTCGAACAGACTTTGGGAGGAACTGTGAGACCACTCTTTGGGAGCGATTCTTCCACAGGTATATATCCGATTTCCTCTCTTCTTTACTTGTCTAAATTTCCACTTTGACTAATAAAGAAGCACGACTATAGGACCAGGCGTTGTACCTGAAACTGCTATAGCTTCGGGTGTTTTCCCACCTCCGCCTAGTACGACTGATTTGCCCACGGGGGTTGATATACCCTCTATGAGCACTCCTGTCATTACTTCGGAGTCTGTCGAGCCTCAACCCGAGGGGACTTCTACCGGCATAGGTATACCTCGAACTTCCCCTTCGGGTTTTCTGATTGTATTTGACAGTCTCTTGATCTCCCACACTGTTGCTTGCAGGCTCTCGTTCATCTTTTTATGAGCGTGTCCATGCTCTTCTGGCCGATACCGATCCAGACAGAGACGTCTTCCGTATGGACCTTGGCTTCTTCACCGCCTTCTATAACGGTATGATAGAGAAGCTTCTTCTCAGAGAGTACTGCTTTGATCATTTCAGACGTTCTTTCTCTCGCCACATGATGATGATGAGGGAAGAGGGACATCCCGAGTTGGCCGATTCCTTCACTGCTGAATTTGTTGTTCTGGAATCAGAGATCCGTGAGCTGAGGGAGTTGAAGGCTAGTGGAGCTTCCTCTTTTATATCCCCTCAGATGGAAGATAGGATGACGCAGTGGCGTGACTTGAGATCTTCCATTGACAGTGAGCTTCGGTCACGTGAGCATTCCATTGCGCAGCTGACGGCTAACTTGGCGAAGAAGGATGCCGGCAGAGCCGAGTTACTCAGCTCCTTGGATTCCACCCGTGAAGAGATAGCTAGGCTGAAGGATGCTTTGAGGCGTGCCGAGGAGTCTGCTACTCTCATCGCCGAGGACCTGGCCGGATTAGAGCGTTCCAGTGAGTGGACGCTTGATAAGCTGGGATCAACATAGGAGGGATTGATGAAGCTACAAAGTGAAGCCGCGGAGGTCTTGAACGGTTCCGAAGATTCTGTCCGGGTTAGCCTGCAGGCGGAACTTGAGCAGAGCTACGTAGACAGGCTTTCTAGCTTGGAGTCCGATATTCTTAGCCGTCAGTTGCCTTCGGGCTAACGATCTTGTTGTTGTATGCTTCTGGCTTGATCTACTACTATAGACTCCGTATTTGCTTCTTTCATAGGATGTTTTGGTACACCCCCAGCCCTCAATGCTATGACTTTGAATTCATAGACTTCACCATTTCTTATAGGGAAAAGGGCACCCCGCACCGCGTATTAGGCGATGACTTATCCCTTCTTAGGCTTCGGGATAAAATTCCCCAGGTTTAGACCCTGGTAACTTTTTCCTATCGGCGAAAGATTTTAAACCGGCAACGCGTGTTAGGCGTTGACTCATCCCTCCTTAGGCTTCGGGATAAAATTCCCCAGGTCTAGACCCTGGTAACTTTTTTCAATCGGCGAAAGATTTTAAACCGGCTATACGTGTTAGGTATAGACTCTGGGATTATTGGCAAACCCCCAGCCTTCAACGGGTTTGACATGCCTTTACCGATTACCGTTTGAATCGGGCTAGCATGCGGATTGTCTAAATCCGTTCCACATGTAACGTTGTGCTAAGAAAATTGCTTTTCCTAGACTTAGTGCTATGATTTTGAATACATAGACTTCGTCTTTCTCACGGGAAAGACTACCCAGCAACTCTTATTAGGCGTTAACTTCATCCTTGTCTTTTCTAAAAGCAAAGACCGGGGAAAAGGTGCTATGATTTTGAATACATAGACTTCGTCTTTCTCACGGGAAAGACTACCCGGCAACGCTTGTTAGACGTTGACTTCATCCTTGTCTTTTCTAAAAGCAAAGACCGGGGAAAAGGTGCTATGATTTTGAATACATAGACTTCGTCTTTCTCACGGGAAAGACTACCCGGCAATGCTTGTTAGACGTTGACTTCATCTCTGTCTTTTCTGAAAGCAAAGACAGGGGGAAATAGGAGAGGAAGAATTTTATATTCTATCTCCCGGCATTGAAGAGGAAGAATTTTATATTCTATCTTCAATTGGAAAGGAGGCTCAATGGGAGAGGAAGAATTTTATATTCTATCTCCCATTGCTGAAGAGGAAGAATTTTATATTCTATCTTCAGTTGGAAAGGAAACTCGAGGTGGGATCTCCACCCCCAGGATCCAAAGGATGAAACTAGGAGTGGGATCTCCACTCCGAGAATCGAAAAGTTCAAACGTCCCTAACTGTCATAAGGTTTGGTCATTTGAACCTGAAGAGGAAGAATTTTATATTCTATCTTCAGCAGGAAAGGAAACTCGAGGTGGGATCTCCACCCCCAGGATCCAAAGGATGAAACTAGGAGTGGGATCTCCACTCCGAGAATCGAAAAGACTCGGATAACCCTAACTGTCATAAGGTTTGGTTACTCGATTTGAAATTGGACCTCTCGTTCATTGGAGGAATCGAGAGGGGATTTTGGTTGTGGTCCTAACTGTAGTAAGGTTTGACCAAGTGGGAAATTTGAGAACGATCCTAACCGTAGGAAGGCTTGATCGCTCGATTTGAAAGTGGACCTCTCGTTCATTGAAGGAATCGAGAGGGGACTTTGGCTTTGGTCCTAACTGTAGTAAGGTTTAACCAAATGAGAGGTGTGTGGTAGATACCACGAACATCAATGAAAGTTTTGTGAGGGAGAATTGATCCCACTGAGTGATCAGATTTCATCTCAGCAAAAGAGTGCTTGTGAGAGTTAAATTCTGACAAACAAGAACATTCGGAATTCGAACATTGATTTCTTGTTCATCAGCGACCGGGTTATCCCTAAGAATACCCCGATGTGGTATTCTTCCGGGAACTTCCTAGTACCTCAATTCTTTCTCTGAAGATACTAAGGATAGTATCTTTTCAGAAATTTGCCATTTATTGGCATCATGAGCCGGTCACAATCTTTGGTGACTAGGCGATATGCGCCGTTCGAGTAAACTATTTCTACTACGAACGGTCCTTCCCATTTGGGTTCAAATTTGCCTTTCTTCTTGGAGTTAAGGATCATTGGACGTCTTTCAGTTAAGACCAAATCCCCTTCCTTAAAACTCCTCTGCCGAACCTTTTTATCGAAGGCTCGAGAAATTCTGGCTTGGTAAAACTCGATATGCTGTTGAGCTTCCAAGCGCTTTTCATCGAGCATCTCAAGCTCTTCGAGGCGTTTCTGATGTTGTTCTTCGGTCGTTATCTGAGTTGCGAGAGCGATCCGAAGAGATGGAATTTGGATTTCCAAAGGGAGAACGGCTTCACATCCGTATACCAATGAATACGGGGTTGCGCCGGTTGGTGTACGCACCGTGGTACGATAGGCCCATAGAGCTACGCCGAGCTTATCATCCCAATCTCGCTTGTTATTTTTCACAAGCTTTGACAAGAGCTTTATGATAGTCTTGTTGAAGGCTTCAGCTAATCCGTTTGCTGTGGGATTATAAGCCATTGACGAGATGTCCTGAATTTTAAACTTTTCGCAGAACCTTATGAAGGCGTTGCTGATAAATTGAGGACCATTGTCGTGTATGATTCGTCTTGGAACACCATGCCTGTAGATGATATGATGCTTGATGAATGCAATGACGTTGCTCGTCTTAACTTCTCTGAGTGGAACTGCTTCGGCCCATTTGGAGAAGTAATCGGTAATTGCTAGGATGAACCGGTCACCTTTGACTGATGGGGGGTTGATAGGGCCAACAATGTCCATTCCCCAAGTCTCGAACGGCCATGATGTTACCGAAGGATGCAGGTGCTCCGGAGGTTGGTGCATATAATTCGCATGTACTTGACATGCGTGACACTTCCGGGCGTATGCGATTGCATCACTCATCATGAAAGGCCAAAAATACCCCATTCTTCTGATGCGATCGTAAAGCTTGGGGCCAGGCTGGTGTGCGCCACATGCTCCTTCATGCGCCTCTCTAAGGACTTCTTCAGCTTCCTTGGTCGATAGGCAACGTGCTAGCAGTCCATCGTACCCCCTGCGATATAACGTTCGATTCTCCGTATTATAGTAGAATCTTGGAGCTCTTCGTCTGATTGACTCTCTCTCCTTTATGTCTTCTGGCAAGATTCCATGCAGGACGTAGTCGATGATGGGGAAGCGCCAATCTCGGGGTTCAAATTCAGCCTGAGTTGTGTGCACCTCCGGAACCTTTTCTTCCCTGCCATTTTCATCATAGAGCGGCACTAAGAGTTGGTGCGTTCTTACCGTAACAAATTGCTCTGTTCCGGGAGGCTGTGCCAAGGATACAGCTAAAGCTGCTAATGCATCCGCGTAGGTGTTTTGCAACCGCGGAACATGCTCGATGAAGAATCCTTCAAATGATTCCGCCAGTTCCACCGCCATCTTGTGATATGGTAGTAAATCCTGACTTCGGACTTCATACTCCCCTTGGACTTGTTTAACTATCAGTTGAGAATCACCGAAAGCTTCGAGATACTCAACCCCCAGCTCTTTGGCAAAATTGAGTCCTATGATCAGTGCGTTATACTCCGCCACATTATTCGAGCATGGCTCAGTTAAGGAGTAGGCTCGAGGCATCACATGGTTTCCTGGGGAAACTAAGACAACCCTAACTCCAGAGGAGACCTTAGAACATCCAGGAGCACCTGTGACAAGAGCTGCTCGGGAAGCACCATCGAAGTACAAACGCCACACTTGTTGGTGCGAAGTTGCGTTGACTTCATGGGTTTCATCAGGTAGGTCGTCGTATATCTCGGCGGTGTCCGTAGTTGGATTAGCTGCCAAGAGATCACAGATGGCCTGTCCTTTAACTGACTTCTGCTGTTTGAAGTGCAGGTCGTATTGGGACAAGAGTAAGGCCCATTTTGCTAACCGCCAACTCATAGAAGCTGGTTGAGTCATGAATACCCGGACGGTGTTAACTTTGGAGATGACATAGATGGTTTGTCCAACCAAGTAATGTCGCATCTTCTGGATGGCGAACACTAATGCGAGGCATTCTCTCTCAATCATGGGATATCGAGATTCCGCGCCCACCATGGTTCGGCTTAAGTAATACACCGCCTGCTCGTGACCGTTATCGTCATCTTGTGCAAGCAATGCACTCAATGAGTGGCTCGTCGCCTTGACATAGATCAAGAACGGTTTGCCCGATTTCGGTGCAACGAGTACGGGAGGTTTCGAGAGATACTCTTTAATACTCTCGAATGCCTTTTGACAAGCATCGTCCCATACGAATGACACGCCTTTCTTTGTAAGTCTGGAGAACGGTTGGCATTTCCCCGAAAGGTTCGAGATAAACCGACGGATATAAGCCAATCGCCCTTGCAGTCCTCTGAGCTCTTTGAGGTTTCTCGGAGGTTGTAATTCATTGATCGCCTTTACTTTATCCGGATCAATGTGAATACCTTTAGTGGTGACGACGAATCCCAGGAATTTGCCACTGGACATTCCGAGGAAAGACTTGGTAGGGTTCATCTTCAACTGATGGGCCCACATCAAGTCGAACATGGTCTTCAAGTCTTTTATGTGATCTTTCTTATCACGACTTTTCACGACCAGGTCATCCACGTAGCATTCGACGGTCTTTCGGAGATGCTCCTGAAAGATCTTCGACATGGCTCGCTGATATGTAGCACCTGCATTCTTCAAGCCGAAGGGCATGACTGTGTAGCAGAATACGTCGAGAGGCGTTCTAAATGCAGTGTGCTTCTCATCATCTGGATGCATCTTTATCTGGTTGTAACCAGAGAAACCATCCATAAAGGACATCCTCTCAAACCCGCACGTGTTGTCGATGATAACATCCGTGATGGGGAGAGGAAAATCATCTTTTGGACAGGCTGCATTGAGATCCCTGAAGTCGATGCATATCCTGATCTTCCCGTTCTTCTTAAGGACCGGGACAATATTGGCAAGCCATTCTGGATGTTGCTCTTCTCGGATGAATCCTGAGTCGATGAGCTTTTTAACCTCAGCTTCGATCGCCTCCATCATTTGCGGACGAAACCGTCGTTGTTGTTGTTTGACTGGTTTGACATACGGCTTAATGTTGAGACGATGCATCGCTACATTTGGATTGAGACCTGGCATGTCTTCATAATTCCAGGCGAACACATTGATGTATTCCCGGATAAGAGAGATTAACTCTTCTTTCTCCTCGGGCAAGAGGCTGTCACTAATGAATATCGGCTTCGGATTTTCCTCGCTTCCCATATTCACCTGGACTACTTGGTCTTCGGTAGGAGGTTCTCTCTGCTCGAACCGATCGCCGTACTGCATGTTTAAGTGATGAACCCACGGGTCTTCCCATGTCGGCATCTCATCATCTTCTTCTATTATCGCTGGATCAACCGTGACCATGTTCGACATTAGCTTCTTGAACATTTCACCAAGACTAGCGTCGGAATCCCAACCCGAAGAGTCAGAAGAGTATCCGTTTCTAGCCTTGTTAGCAATCTGATCGATGATTTGCCAGCCACACTCGTCATCTGATGAGACATAGCCTAAACCTCTCTTGTGGCGATAATAATCATCGGGTTTTTCTTTTGGTACATAGGCCATCCGAGGTGGAACTCGCGGACCTCGACCAAAGAAAAGACCCTCTCCGAGCTTGAAGTCATATCCATGCTTTTCCATCATGTTGCGTGCCTTCCCATCATATCTGAATAGATGACGGGCCGGTTTATCATCGTCGTCTTCTTCTTCCAAGAAGTGGTCGGGTACCGGAGATGCTCTTCCTTTGCCGTAGACGACCTCCTTTCCACCCCCAATCCCTGCGGGGATGATAAGCGTTGTTCCACGCAGATCGTGTACCTGCTTCTTCGTCAAACAAAATGATTGAAGAGGCATATACAAATCAGGGTTAGCATAGAGTTCGTCAGTGATATCATCGAGACCCGTCGAGTACTCTAAATCATCGTTTATTGATAGTTCTTCGGCAAGTTGCCAATTACAACTATCTTCTGATGATTTATCATCGTCAAGATTGATTACAATGGGTACAATGTCATTTAAAACAAAACCGCCATCATAATCAAACCCTAGTTCGGTATCAGCTTCATCTCCGCTGTCCGTTCCTTGGGCTGATGGTTCAGTATCGGATTCAGCACCGTATAAAAGGGAATCGGTGAAATAATTCTCCAATCCCTTGAATGGTTGCTTATCCGCGACCACCGTCTTGACTTCATTATTTGTGCCCACATATTTGAGGCATTGATGTAGAGTTGACGGGACTATAAGGTTACCATGGATCCAAGGTCGACCCAACAGTAAATTATAGGATGTTTCCGCGTCAATCACATAGCATGTAACTTCCGACTTCAAATCCCCAATCTGGCATTTGATTCGGATCTTCCCCAAGGGTTTGGACCCGCTGGTGTTGAATCCATAAATCGTCGTGCCAGTGGACGCTGATTTGCTAGTCGGGATTCCGAGATGATGCATCAATCGGAATGGCATGATGCTAACAGCGGAACCCGGATCGACTTGGATCGGGTTGACAACGCTGGAGCTAATATGCCCGGTGAAATACAAGGGCCTATCATGCTTTGAGTTCTTTGTCTGCATATCTTCTTTGGTGAATGAGATGCAGGGGAAATGGTGAGCCGCGAGGTTGCAGTGTTGGGCTGATGACTCTGGTTCTTCGGAAGATGGCTTGATTCGAGTCAAGAAGGCTTCGGAATCACTCAAGGCTTCTTGTAGCGCTTTCCGTGTATCCTTCGAAAGACGCAACAACTCGTAGAGAGTTATCCTAGCCGGGATGTTGGCTAATTGCGCCATGATATCAAAATAGGGCGGAGAGCTTGCATTCCCCGGTTTGTCTCGCCCAATCGGATGATTGAATCGAGACTGCCTCGGGTTCTAAGCTTCTTGACGTAAAGGCTCTTTCCCTTTCTCCTTCTGTGGGATTTTCTCCGTAGCTGCCGGCGTTGGGGGAATTGCTGAAATTCCCAACTCCGCCAATGTCTTGGAAGGAGGGGTTTTGGTGCCCAATTGCTCGGAAGCATCCGGGTACTTGAAATGATACTCATTCCCACTTCGGGTTGCAAAAACTTCTTGCTCGTCTTCAGAAAGCGGGAAGGTTGGAATTCTTTCGTCATCCTCTCCCGGAATAGCAGAAGCACCGTAACAGGATTTACCCTTTCTCTTCGACTTCTTCTTGTTCGTCTTGGAAGAGGTCGTGGCCCACTGTTCATCTGCGATCAAGTCCGGATGAACCCACAGAATCTCGCCATTCGGGGCTGTGTGTGGCACAAGCCCTTTCTGACGCTATTGGTGCGGATCATCATTCACCGTCTTCACCGCCGCATTGATCACCGGCTCGTGTTGGAACCAACTCGAGGGAACAGATCCAAAGCTAATGGATACGGTGTTTGCACCTACCTTCTTCTCTTTGGGCTGTTTCATAGTGATAACCCCAACATCGATTAGGGCCTGAATTTTATCTTTGAGAGCGTAGCATACCTTGGTAGGATGATGCACCGCCCTGTGAAATGCGCAGTACTTGGGATCGTTGATTCTCTTGGCATCTTCTTGATCCTGAATCGGAGGCAACTTGATTTTGTTGTTCTCGACTAAGTACTTGAAGATACCGGGAACTTCATCTTCCCTGAATGAGTAGACTTTCGGGAACCTCGGCTCTCCGACCTTCTGCTTCTGGGGCTGTTGTTGCCATCTCGATTGTTGAGGCGCCCTCTGTTGCTGCTGTGGCGGCTGTTGCGGTTGTTGCGGCTGTTGCGGCTGTGCTTGCACGTCAAATACTTGATTTGCGACCATAGCATTTGCATGCGCCTTCCCTTTACCCTTGGGGGTAAAGTTTGGTTGCGGGGTATTATTTGGTATTTGCCCTCTCTCCGCCTTCTTCCTTTTGAGGAATCGCTCGGCTCTTTCTCCCCGCACCTTCAAGTCCTTCCAGGTCTTTGGCGGCGCCATTCCCATGGCTTCGAGGATGTCCAACGTCAGGTTGTTGTGGCAAGTCTCGAGAATAAAATCCTCGCTGACTGGATCCCTGCAATTCATGGCTTTATTCCGGAACCTCTTCACGAAGTTTTCGACCGTCTCGCCATTCTTCTGCTTTTCGTTGAATAGCGTGCCGATTGAAACCTCGGTGTCATCATCAAAGAAATTTGTTAGAAACATGTCCTCCATGTCATCCCAGCCGTTGATGCTCCCGGGCTTGAGACGGCGATACCAATCGAAGGCAGCTCCACGAAGAGTGCCGACGAATGACCGCACCATGAGGGGCTCATTTCCGGAAATGATTCCTAAATGAGACTTGAAGTATATTAAGTGTTGGGTAGGGGAACCCTTCCCATCAAACGGCGTAAAGTTAATTAGATTAAACTTTGCCGGGTATGGGATCGATTCCCACTCCCTTGGGTAGGGACAGGGTATACCAGACCTTTTTACCTCTTGAGCAGTCATCAATGCCTTGATTTTGCTCTCCAGGTCCTTCATCTTCTGGTCTTCACCCGTATCTGCCTTTGAGTGGCTCCTGGGAGAGGTGACGTGGTCCTCTTTGGCATTATCTTCTACGGGACCACCCCCATTGTCGGTGTTGACAGGAGGGATATTGATATTATCCGCTTCCCGTTCATTCTCTTCTGGATTGCGTCGATTTGGCTCTCCTTGGTAGATCGTCAGCGCCGCAATCTGTTGGTCGTGCATCTCTCTCATTCGTTGCATGGCCATATCCATCTCGAACTTGAAGCTCTCCTTCTGTTTGGCGAGGGCTTCTTCCAGTATCTTTGATACCTGTTCGGCGCTGATCATGAGTGATTCGTATGGTTGTCCCGTACTCGAGGCCGTGTCATCGGATGCCACCGCCGAGCAAGAGTCCGAATCAGCATCTGACTCTTCTTCTTCTAAGGAGAGCCCCTTTGGTACCCTTTGGTAATTCTTTTGGCCCCTGATTCCTGGTGGCAACCGCGTCATGCATCGGGATACTTCGGCAAGCTGATCTATGCTGAAGTATTGTGTTGATCCCCCTCTGCCGGTCATGTTGGCCGACACTCTTGGATATTCGTCTTCTTGGTGGACGAATTTCTTCTTGTGGAAATGCCTCGGTTCGGAAATCCTCTCGAACACTGAGACTCTTCTCGGGGTTTGAGCACAACGACATTCCGACAGCACCGCTTTAATGATACTTGCACACGGGCATTGGGACTCCATATCCTGCATGTATCTCTTTCGAGATTTTCCCACACCCCCAGCCCTGTAGTACAACTCATCAGCTTGGTAGCTGGAGCAACCTACAGAGTGTTGGTGGGTGTTCCCCGGTATGACAACCTCATCCTCAGATGAGTGTGCTTCCCTTTGGGAATGCAGCAATTTGTTAGTTTTTTCAAGAGTGGCCCGTTCAATTTTATGCTTTTGTGAGCGTAGAAACTGAACGGGCTCTTTTGTTTCGACTCGCAACCCAATGCGTTCGGTGACAGGGGCTTTCCCTTTTTCATCTTTCTTGGGGGGATTGATTCGACCCCAGGTCTGATTTTTAACTTGGGGACCTTTCAATGGTCCCAGCCGTTCTTTGACGGGTATTCTACCTCGGTTCTCCGGTAAGGGACCGAGGTGACTCGTCAAAGGAACCTGGGATCTGAATGATCCTCTTTCTTACCAGGCCCCGTTGAGGGTGCCAATACAGTAGAAACAGGATCTGGTTTGGAGGAACTTCGGGTGATGGCCTCACCCTTCTTTGCTGGAGGTGTTGGTGTCGATTTAGGCACCCACACTAGTTTGCTTTTGGACGGCGTTTTGACCGCCGTTTCTTGCTGCATCTCTTCCGCCTTCTTTAGGAGGAGCCGGGCATGTGCAAGTAAAGCACGGCGCTTCTTGATTCGCTCCTCGAGCGTGGAGCGGTTCCTCTTGACGCGGATCCACTCACTCGCTTCTGTTTTGGAGGGGAAGTTGATTACTTGCCGTTGCTCTTGTCGCTGCCTCGACTTCAAGTCTTCTGCATAGCGCACTCCATCTTTTGACTCCCTGGCCTTGGCGAGTTGTTGAGCGAGGCGTTGACGACGTCTTTGGAGCGCCCTCTTTGACGGAGCTGGAATGGTTTCATCCATTGCCTTTGTGGCGGGAGGGAGAGCCGGATCTACAACCTTGACTCCGCTGAACGTCACGGGGACGTTGCGTGATGCGGGCGTGGCAACAGCGACGGGATCTTGGATTGAGGAGTTGGAGATCCTGCCAGCCCTTTTGGGAGATGGAGTCTTCCCGCGCCTATGTGGAGAGGCGGATCTGGAGGAGGAGGAAGAGAGGTACTCTTCAAACTTCTGCTGGTCGAACTCGTATTCGATCTCTTCATTCACCCGGATCTTGAAGGCCGGTTGCGTCACTCCGATCTCGGCAGCGAGGTCGGTGGCTCCCACTGTGGTCGCCAGCTTGTTTTCGGGAAAAGTTGCTGTTTTCATTGCTTTTTTTGAGATCTGTTACAACTTCAGGCGTTACAACAGAATAAAATGAAAACAAATGATTACAACTTTAGCGAAAATAAACACGAGATCCCGGTTTGGTTCGGTCTCGCTTGCGTGGGTTGTTGGCCTGTGATGGGGATGTTGATATCCGTGGACCGCCGACTCTTCAGATCCGTTTCGGTAAAATCCGGCAGAGTTTCGTCTATCCGCGGAGGGATATAGAAATAGAACTTCGTCGATCCGCGTGAGATCTAGAAGTTATAAGCGTATATCTCGGCTAAAACGAGATAATAGCTCTTCTTAGTGTCACCGCTAAGGGGCAACACTAAGGAAAAAGAAGGGGTGAATGAAGGGGGGGGGGCTGATGAAGAACTCCTTACTCCTCTCTCCGGCAGAGCTTCGCTGCTTCAAAATTCAGACCTCACTCCTTACTCCAGCAGGGCTTCGCCGCTTCAGACCAAGAGCAATTCTAGCCAAGATAATTCAGCCAAGAATTGGGAGCCCCTTCAAATGGAGGCCAAGGGGCTCTATTTATAGGCCAAGAGGAGGCCCTAGGGGCTGCCCCAAAAAGGTGTTTCGCCGTAAAAGGTGTTTCGCCGTAAAAGGCGTTTCGCCGTAAAAGGCGTTTCGCCGTAAAAGGAGGCCAAGACACCCTTGGGGCGGACCATGTGGAAGAGGCCAAAAGAAGGGGGGACCATGTGGACACCCAAAAAAAAGGGGGGGACCATTGGTGTGAGGACACCCCTAAGGGGGTGTCTCGGCCAAGCCGAGACACCCTTGGGGTGTCTCGACCTAGCCGAGACACCCCTAGGGTGTCTTGGCTTTGCCAAGACACCCCTCGCCTCGGGTGTTTCGTGCCTGCCGAGATATCCCAGGGTGCCCCGGTTCAGTCCGAGGTCCTGCCGTTGTCCCGCCGCTGTCCCGCCGTTGTCCCGCCGTTGTCCCTTCGTTGACTTTTCGTTCGAACTCGGATTCGACTGATTTCAGATGCGTTGGAATTCAGACGAAGAGCTCCGTTGATCCCGATGGTTGGATTATCAGTGGGATGATCGGGACACGGCGGGCGTTGGTTCAATTACGGTGATCGCGGGGTTTTCGGTCAATCCGTATCCCCGTGATTCGGAGATTCTGTTGGCTCACGTAGTCTGTCGGTTCACTTCAGGCGCTTACCGACTTCATTTGAACTCTTGTGAACCGGGTAGTGACGTTCATCGTCGCTTGTTAACACTGAGCTGTTTGTGGGGACCTATCGGCAATTTTTGACGCCTACAATGTTTATACCGCATTAAGTTTTTGGCGCCGTTGTCGGGGAACGGTGCTTAAGTAGGTTTTAATTATTTTGGTTCTTTAACTTGTGTGTTTTTTGTGAAGGAAACGCTTGGAGCTTGAAGATCGCGGATTGAAGAACTAGGATTTGAAGATTTGCTTCCGGGTAAGTCTTCTTTCTAGTTTTTAATTCCACCCTTAGCTACTTTTTCACAATTAGAGACAATTAGGATAAAAAAATAAGATTTTATTTTCTGTTGACCATAATAAAATTCACCCTCTACTTTACTAACAAGATAATAAATTCAAACAAATTCCCCCTTCTCATTTGTTTGATTGTTCACCCTAATTAAAAAAAAGATTTTTCTTTTCCATCCTTTTAGTTTCTTTTAATTCATAGGGTTTCATTTCATATTGATAGTAGGAATTCACCAAGTGATCTGAGCATCTTGATTTGGCACACACTTAAAAATATTTTTTAAGGGCAAAACCCCATAATCAAGATAAGGTGAGGGATTTCATCACCCTTTCCTTAGCCCAAAAATCACTAATTCCTCACTACACTACCCAAGCCTAATAAAACTCATTAGACGTTGGCCCCTAAGGATTCGAGCTCAATAAGGAATAAGAAATCCTTAAGTGAACCGGTTTAAGTTTTCTCAGATTAGTTGGTGTCTAAGGCAAGGTTTAGGGGTTGCGTAAAGCGCTCCGCAAGGAAAGAGGTACTTAATTGATCTTTGATCACCCTCTAGTACTATCCTTACCTGGCTAACTACCTAGGTAAAACTTTTATCTTTTCACTGTAGGAGTTTTTGGTTAGGAGCTGGTCTAGTTGAGTTAGGCTAAACCCTAGAATTAGAGTTGATTGAAAAGTGATTGCTTTGATTTGTTTAGTTACGATTTTTCTTTTTCTTTATCTTCTCATAAAAAAACTATTTTTCTATCTTTCTTTCCTTAAAAAAAACTAATTTTCTTTCTTTCCTTTATAAAAAAAAATTGTTCTGGTATATGCAAACTTGGATTAGGGATAATACACATCGATTAATTCGCTTTGAACCAATCATAGAAATGGAGCATCCTAATCCACCCGTTCTTCATGATATGTGCTATCCCATTAGGAATGCAATCCCCTCATGCATTAGGCTCCCCGAAACAAATGGAATAAATTTTGAGCTTAGACCACAATACATAAACGTGCTTCCCAAATTCCTTGGTAATGAAACAGAAGATGCATATATTTTTATTTCGAAATTTGAGGAAGTGTGTATTATGATTAAAATGAGAGAATTAACCGAAGATGCGATTAAGCTTAGATTTATTCCATTTGCTCTTAAAGATAAAGCTAAAAAATGGTTGTACAGCTTACCAACAAATTCTATCACTATTTGGGAAGAATTTATCACAATTTTTCTTAAAAAATTTTCCCTATCCATAAAACGGTAAAGCTAAGAAACAACATCATGAATTTTAAAATTATCACGGGAGAACCTTTTTGGAAGTATTTTGACCGATTTAAAGATATTCTCATCCAATGTCCTCATCACGGTTTAGAAAAATGGCGATTGTGCCAAATAATTTATGAGGGATTAGATTATTCTGGAAAAACTTCCTTAGAATCAATGTGCCACGGGGATTTTATGAGGAAAAATGCTGATGAAGCTTGGGAGTTTTTGGAGAGTCTTTCTAAAAAACAATGCAATAGGAACAGTACGATGATAGGGTTTCATCAGTTCCCCAATCTAAGTCTTGTGGTCTTTTCTTAGAGTCAAACATTGCTTCTGAAGCGAAGATGGCGACGATTCTGCGAAGGTTAGAAGCTTTAGAAATTAAGGAACGAGCTCCATGTAGGCGTCTAAAAATGCCTATAGGTGTCTGCGCATAGCTCGAGACAAAGAGAAGGTGATGAATGCCATTATCCAAGTCGAAGGGGATTATCCGAGTCAAAGAGGATCATCTGACACCGACAAGCGTATGAAGCGAAACAAGTGGCCCGTGCGCTCACCGGCCACCTCCAAGTGGCCAATGTGCTCATCGGCCATCGCCAAGTGGCCCGTGTGCTCACCGGCCAGCTCCAAGTGGTCAACACGCTCACCGCCCACTTCCAAGTGGCCCGCATACTCATCACCCACCTCCGAGTTACGAAATGTATGAAATGAATCAGTGAAGCGTACGAGTCAACGTGACACGCGAAACGGCAAAATGACTCAGCCAGGAGTTGTGTCTTGCCCACACAATGAGTGGCTTGACCATTGTAAACCCACACCATGAGT
>BQKN01000784.1:68920-118851 GCA_022839385.1 Asparagus kiusianus
TCAGCTAGGAGTTGTGTCTCGCCCACACAATGAGTGGCTTGGCCATTATAAGCCCATGAGTGGCTCGGCCATTGAAAGTTTTAAGTCTCTTCGTCATCTTTCTAACGCATCTTGAATCATCTCATTCCAAGATCGGACGAGAGAGTTAGAGCCAAAATACCCGAGGACGTACGAAGGCAAAACGACTAAGGCAGGAGTTGTGTCTCGCCCACACAATGAGTGGGTCGGCTATTGTAAGCCCACACCATGAGTAGCTCGGCCATTGGAAGTTGTAGGTTTCTTCTCTAGCTTTCCAATGCATCTTGAATCACCTCATTCTGAGATCAGACGAGACAGTTAGAGCCAAAATACCTGAGGACGTACGAACTGGCTCGCACAGTGCCGAGCCACCATTTGGTGGCTCGCACAAAGAACTGATATTTCAGTTATGATACGATTCTAATCTGAAAAAACTCAAAACATAAAAGTTATAGATCTCTTTGTTAGATTTCCAATGCATCTTGGATCAGGTCATTTAGAGATCATATAAGAAAGTTATGATCAAAATAGCCGAGATACTCACAAGTGTCTCGGCCTGGCCGAGCCACCTGGCCGAGCCACCCAGATCTGGGCCCAGATCTAAGCCCAGATTTGGTTTTAAATGCCTATAAATAGACATGAGGGCTCATTGTTTAAGGGGTTGGACTTTTGAGATCTTGAAAGCTAAAGGTGAGGCTTTGAGGAGAACTTTGGAGGGGAAACTCTGCTGGATTAAAGGCTCGAAACTAAAAAAGGTTGGAGCTTTGGAATCTTAGAGACTCGGACTTTTCAGATCTGGTTCTTGGCGATCATCCATACCAAATAAGGCAGGAGTTCGAGAGAGATCAGATCTGAGATCTACACGATCATCCTCCGGATCAAAACTTGGTTTTTGATCCCGAGAAGAGTATCGATTTCGCTTGGTCGATTTCGATTACTTCGGGCGATTATTTCCTTAGTAAAATAATCCCCCCCGGCTGTTATTTCCTTCATGAAATAACACCCATCATATCATGTAGATCTGACCAGATCAAGATCGCGCGGTGGTCCACGGATTAACCCCGGCGCAGGCAAAGAACCCACACAAGCAAGAGACCGCAAAACAGGATCTTGCGATTTGTTCGACAAAAAAGGAAAGTTGTAATTTTATTTTTTGTTGATTTTGTTGTAACCGGATCTTATAAAAAGACCGGATCTTTTGTAACCGATAAACTGTTGCTAAAGAAAACAATGACTTTAATGAAACAGACAATTTTTCCCGCGAACACTCCAGCTCAAATCAATTATGTTTCTGCCTCAAGATGTCATAATTATCAGTCTCCTACCCACGTTTCAGAGGAATGCCCTCTCCTAGGAAACAATAATTCATTAGAACAGATGAACGCTGCATTCCAGCACCCTAGAAATGATCAATTTTCTCCAACCTACAATCCAGGTTGGAGAAATCATCCCAACTTTACATGGAATCAAGGAAATTCTCCCGGAACTCAACACTTCACTCCCGCTTCGACCCAACATTTTCCTAGGGGAAACACAGTTCCATTCAATTCTCATTCACAATTTCAACAACCCAATCTGTCGTATCAAAATCAGTCTCCTTTTCATCAAGCTGTAATTCAGACTCATCACAATCCAGATCAGGATAAACGTCTCAACGTCTTGGAAAGGGGTTTGGAAACCATAATTAATGCCTACACTCAAACCACGAATATGTTGACTCAAACGTGTAGCACTCTGAATTCCTTCATGCAATCCACTGGACAAATGCTCAACTCCAACACTCAAGCTATAGCTAGATTAGAATCCTAACTTAGTCAACTAGCTAGTGCCGTGAGTGAAAGAGAGAAAGGAAAATTTCCGAGTCAACCCGTGGTCAACCCTAATAACACAGGATGCAGTTCATCCTATGAAGCTCAAGTGAATGCAATCCATTCACTTCGGTCAGGTAGACAGGTCGATAATCAAGTAAGAACTCCTCCAAGTCAAACTCTCGGTCCTGTGAAAATCCATTCCATTCACAGAAAGAAGCCCGCCTGAACATGGTCTGCTGAAACTAGAAACTTTTACATTCATGTTTTGCTCTTCTCAAGCCTGAATAGTAATTCAGGTCATCATAGGAAGCGAAGGCTAGGGCTTCTTGGCGGGCGAAAGCTTGTCGTTGCCGCCGTTGGGCTCTCTTGGAGAGAAGAGTGTTAATGTTGACGAAGAAAGTGTGGTCCACACCAATACAAATAGTTGTCTCCTCTTGCGTAGGGGGCTGCGTGGATTGCTTAGCAACCCAACAAGCAGCCCACTGGCTAGTCTTCTTGGCCTTTGGCTCGATCTAGGCTGGCTTGGGGAAGATAGAACCCCCTGCTATTGCTTAGGTAGAGCTCTCGGGCATGGCTACCTCGGCCACGTGGGGTTGAGCCACGTGCGCAACTCTACGGTATCAGTCAGAAGCTTTACCATTAAAGGAGGAAGAAGATAAGTATTCCTCATTGTTAGCTTGGTCGAACTCAATCACAAGGGACTCGACTGTCGTCACCTCCGTAACTTTGTCGAATTGCGCCACCACCATTTCGGTTGAAGAAACGATTCCTCCCACTATGGTCGTCATCTTCTGTGGGTGAGTAAAATTGATTTCTCTAAAAAGGAGGGGATTTGTAATAATAAAAATTAATAAGAATGACTTATTACAAATCAAGAAATCAAGTTACAACAGAAGTGAAGATAATGCTCTTCTTGTTTAACGTGGGTTCCTCGGTAGCGATAGGATGCCTCCCTCGAATGCTTGCGTGATTGAGTTTGATAATACCCGAGCTTGATGGGTATCAAGGCCGAATGCTTAGAGAAGGCTAATATGCAAGAGTTTATAAAGAGCCGAGAGTCTCAAATCTGAGAGTTCAGATTGAGTCTACTTCAACAATCCGGGCAAAAGCTAGGAAAGTTCCACCAAGCAAGCTAATGAAGACCTCTGTTTGAAGAGCCTTGCCAGCTAAGAAGAAGCCAAGAGCCTTAAGAGAAAGTCCCCAAATGATCCAGCCTCTGGTTGAAGAGTCTTTAAAATGTCAAGCTTCTCCACCAAATTATAAGCTGAACCCACCCATTTTCGCGTTGACAAAAGGGTCCTATAAATAGGCAAGGGATGACATGGGCCATCCCTTGATTTGTGGGATGTGACCACTAATACGAGTAAGGAGTAGCATACTCCCCCTATAGCTTTGGGATATGACCACTATAGGGTTGATGGGAGTCATGCCTCACTACCCAGGACGTGGGAAGTGGGTGGGCCTACTCCCACGAGCAAGTAACCGCTTACATTGTTCAGACGGGTCTGACAGGTTTGCAAGTGATCTTGAGAGCTACTTGAACATTCAGGCGAGCTTGTAGGCGAGCTTGGCGAACATGCGGAGTCGGCTAGCGGGCCCCTCGAGCATGTGAGCTGGCGTTCGTTGACAAGCAAAGTTCGTGCGGGCGAATTCACTGTAGGTGGGCTTGACTCGTGCAGGCGAGTAAAGCACTCAAGCGAGGTCGAGCTCGTACTGGCCGTAGGCAATAAAAATTGCCTTAATCACTATACAACAACTTGGAACAAGCAAAAGAGTCCATCTTGATGAAGGCATGCCGTCTCACCAAGAGTCCACCCGACTCAGTCGGCCAGATGACTCCACGACTCGCTGAGGGTTGGGCCGACTTAGTCAACATGTCGACACGAAAGGCGATTGAAGATGACTCGCTGAGAGTCGGGCCGACTCAATCAACAAGTCGACACGAGGCTAAACTGTTCCTTACCTTTGACGGGAAGTTCCTGGAGAATATTCTTAAGGATAACCCGGTAACCTCTAACTAGTACACGAGGCTAAACTGTTCCTTACCTTTGATGGAAAGCTCCTGGAGAATAATCTTAAAGATAACCCGGCAACCTCCAACTAGTATACGAGGCTAAATTGTTCCTCACCTTTGATGGGAAGTTCCTGGAGAATGTTCTTAAGGATAACCCGACAACCTCTAACTGGTACACGAGGTGAAACTGTTCCTTTCCTCCAACCGGTGCACGAGGCTAAACTGCTCCCTTTTCTCCAACCGGTGCATGAGACGAAATTGCCTCTTTACTCTGACAAGTATACGAGTATAAACTATTGCTCCTTTCCTCCAACCGGTGCACGAGGCTAAACTGGTTCCTTTCCTCCAACTAGTGCACAAGGTAAAACTGCCCCTTTACTCCGACAAGTATATGAGTATTAACTGCTGCTCCTTTCCTCCAACCGGTGCACCACTGCTTCCTATCCTCTAACCGGTTCACGAGGTGAAACTGCTTCCTATCCTCCAACCGGTGCATGAGGCTAATTTGCTCCTACCCTCCGACTGGTATATGAGGTTAAACTGCTCCCTACGCTTTTAATTCAAATGCCTCAAATATAGCTGAGGATAGAGGAAAAATCTTAGCATTGAGCCTAAGAGAAACTCCTTAACAACTTACCATGCTAACGGCAAGAGCATGGCTAGTCCAACTTAAACGACAGTTGGTAAAGATAAATTAAGTCCGTTGATAGTTGAGGGTTTGCTCAAAATCCTAGGTTGTGATCATTAGCTGCGAGTGAAGAGTTCAATTTTACCAAGCTCGATGGAAGGTTTCTCGATCTTTCCGCACGACGATCATTTTGTAGATCTTCATATCCAAAGTGTTCCAGACCACATTCGACCACATTCAGGTCTGAAAACTTTGGAGGGGGTGTTGTAGGTAATATAATTTACCTTAATCCTCATACAATAACTTGGAACAAGCAAAAAGGTCCATCTCAGTGAAGGCAGGCCGACAAACCAAGAGTCCGCCCGACTCAGTCGGCCAGATGACTTGATGACTGACTGAGGGTCAAATCGACTCAATCAACATGTCAACACGAAAGGCGATCGAAGATGACTCGACGACTCACTAAGAGTCGGGCCGACTTAATCAATAAGTCAACATGAAAGGTGGTCCAAGACGACTTGTCGACTCTCCGACTCAGTCAACAAGTCGACACGAAGGGCGATGTTAGTTGTCCCTTCCAAGACGACTCGCCGAGAGTCCATCCAGAGCTCGCTTGATTCCAGAGCTCGCCTGACAATCCCCTTGGGCTCGCGTAATGCTTGAGCTCGCATGATGACTTCTCGAGCTCGCCTAAGGCTTGAAGCTCGCCCGCTTGTAAACTTGAGCTCGCCTGCATGGGTTTCTAGCTTGCCTGTAGGGTCACCAGCCTGCCTGCATGGGTCGCTAGCTCGCCTGCACAGTCACCATCCTACCTGTAGGGTCGCCGACTCTCCTGCATGCTCCAGCTCGCCTGCTACAGAATCGCCAATTCGCCTAAAGGCTGGTCAAGTTTGTCAACCGTCCACTTGAGGTATAGGAACGGTCATATCAGTGGTCACATCATATGTTTCAAGGGAGAGAGTATGGTACTCCTTGTCCCATCAGTGGTCACATCCCACAAATTAGGGGGGAGAGCATGGTGCTCCTTACCCAGGCATGGCCATATCCCACAAATCAAGGGATTGATCATGGCTCTCCTTTTCTATAAATAGCCACACTTGGCTACATGAGAAGGGGTCTTTTGTCTTCTTAAGAACTTGGACCTTTTGAGGGGCTGGCTTGGTCTTGGCCTTCTTTAGAACTTGAGCTTTTAAGTGGCTGGCTGGAACTTCTTTGGGACAGCCCCATTGGTATTTTTAAAGTCTCAATCTGAACTCTCAGATTTGGAGACTCTTGGCTCATTGGCTCTGCAAACTCTTGCATTGTAGCCTTCTTGATGCATTCGGCCTTGATACTCATCAAGCTCGGGCATTTGAACTCCAACCGCAACTTCGATCAGATCGTCGAAGAAAAGCAAACTAGGCACGAGCATTGAGGGAGGCGTCCTACCATTGCCAAAAACACACGTTAAACAAGAAGGGTCATTCCCCTTCTCCTCTGTTGTAAACATTGATTATTAGTTTGTAATAAGTCACTCTTATAAATACAAACGACCCTCAAGCGGGATGTCAATTTTTTCACCTGACAGAAGATGGCAACCACAGTGGGAGGAATCGTTTCTTCAACCGAAATGGTGGTGGCACAGTTCGACTAAATTACTACGGGGACAACTATTGAGTCCCTCGTGATCTAGTTCGAGGAGTACTTATCTTCATCCTCTTCTGGCAGCAATGCGTCTCGCAAGTGCTATAGAGTTGCTCGCAAGTGCTATAGAGTTGTGCGTGTGGCCCAGCCCCAAGTGGCCGAGGTAACCACGCCGGAGAGCTCCGGCCAAGCAAACACTGGGGGTTCTATCTCCCCCAAGCCCATCACGGCCGAGCCGAAGGCAAATGATACAAGTTCAAGGGTTGCGCGAGGGGTCGTTGAACGATCCTCGCAAGCCCCCATGCAAGAGGAGACGACAGTTCATGTCGGCGCGGACCCTTCCTTCGCCGTCAACATGAATGCTCCCCTCTCCAAAAGAGCCAAGCAACGGCGATAACAAGCTTTCGCCCACCAAAGGACACAAGCTCTCCGATGATGGCCTGAATTACTATCCAGACCTGAAGAGTTCCAAGCCAAAATGCAAGGTTCCTAATTTTGGCGAACTGAATAGATCAGGCGAGCCCACCTACTCAGACGGGCTTTGCTCCTTTGGCAAAGTTCCTAAAATTGGCGAATTTAGTGTTTTTGGTGACCCTAGCAGTTCAGGCGAGCCCCACGAGCTTCGCTCCATGAGCAAGGTTCCTAATTTTGGCGAACCGCTCAAATCAGGTGAGCCCACCTATATCGGCTGGTTCCGCTCTTCAGGCGAGCTTCCCAAATCTGGCGAGCTTCGTAAATATGGTGAACTCTGTAGTTCAAGCGAACTTCATCAAGTTCGCCTAACGGTCCAACTTCGCCTGCAAGCCGACCTTTGCCAGAAAGGTAAAGCTACAGGTTGCCCAATAGGCGAGTCTCGACAGGCCGAACCTCGCTAATACATGCGAGCTCACCAACAGATGCAAGCTCGCCCAACATGCGAACCTCGCCAGACTGAGCCTCACTGACGAGCTCAAGTATGCCAAATAGGCAGACCTCCGTAAGCTCGCCTAACATCTCGACCCCGCCTGCAAGAAGCGGTAGTTCGCCAAACAAGCGAACCTTGTCTAAAAGAACTAGAGGTTGAACCTCACCAACAGGCTCAAGGTTGCCAACCACGCTAACCTTGCCTGAATGAACAGACGGCTAAACTTCGCCAACAGGCCCAAGCTCGCCTATCTAGGCAAGGTCGCCTGAGTTCAACGCTTGGGAAATTTCGCAAGTGTTCCCATTTAGACTCCCTTGAGTCTCCTTCATTTGAGCGCCAACAGTCGGCTGAGGATCAAGCTCACCTTGAACCCCGCATGAACGACCAGTCGGCTCGACCTTACCACCAGTCGGCTGAAGGTTGCCTAAATTCTCAAGCTCGCCAGGAGTTAGCTGGAGCTCACCCTCATTCTAGACCTCGCCAGTAGTCAGCTGAAGGTCGCTCAAATTCCAGACCTTGCCAGCAGTCGACTGAAGGTCACCCAAATACTCGAGCTCGCCTGCAGTTAGCTAGAGCTCACCCACATTCCAGACCTTGCCTGTCTCGACGAGGTCGGTTGGATCGAACACTTAGGGAATTTCCCAAGTGTCCTCATGTCGGTTCCCTTGAACCTCCTTCATATGACTTCACGTCTCGTATTTTTGATGTTGGGGGTTGTCACTATCAACCTATAGGGGATCTCAAAGGACGCTTGACTTACAAACGCACACCCTACGAGACTTCGATGATGTGGAGCTCCCGCTGCAACTGTCAATGAGACGGGGAAGTCCAAGGCCATTGAGCGTGAAGGTATCCACCAACGCACTTGCGCTCAAATGGGGGTAGCTATTCCATTTGACTACATGCGCCTAGCACCCGTCTCTAACGATGATGATGATGATTGCTCGGTAGTGGCAACGTAGCAGAGCTTCAATCTGTATTCAGGGCGAAGGCGTGAAAGTGTACCCAACACCCCTGAGGAGATATCCTGGAGACTCGACGAGCAACTAGCAACCATCGATTCCCTGAAGGAGATGTTGGAACAGCTTCTGAGTGAGAAGAAGAGGGAAAAAGAGAGGACTTCGCAGGCTTCGCGTAAATCCTCGAAGCACAAAGAGCGGGTGCCTACTCCTTCTCACTCTTCATCCGAGTCATCTAGAGGAGCGTCATCTTCGAATCATAATCCGAGGGACAAAAGGCTCGACGAGTTCCAAAATCAACTCGATGCCTTGAAGCTCTAGAAGCACATGGACAAGCTGGGGGTTGTCAGACAATATCCGATCGAATGGGATACAGTCTCCTACCTGGCAAAGTTTGAGCCACTGGACCTCCTACAAGTTCCAACGGCAAGGGTTCTCCTACCCAGTACATTTATTACTTCGAGGCACAAACTAGACACATAATGGGAATGATCCTATTATGACTCAACTGTTCATTGGCACCCTCAAGGGGGTCGCTTTTGAATGGTTCTGCAGATTAGAGCTTGAATCCATTACCTACTAGAAGGACATGGAAAGGCTCTTCATGGCCAGATTCTTCGACGATAACAAAGAAGTATCAGTGGTCACCCTGCTATCTGCCAAGCAGAAGAAGACAGAGTCTGTGAGTAACTTTGTCAAGAGATTCAGAAACCGATCGCTGCATATGCGTGATCAGTTTTCCAAGGTCACTCTCATTAAGATGTGCCAGAGAAATCTCTCTATCAACATTCTATCCAATATGGGTGTTGTCATAGCTCGCTCGTGGAAAGACTTAATTAGCCAAGAAGAGCAAGTCGAGAGCATGCTCAAGCGCATGGATGCTGAAGGGCCATATGAATTTCAAGGGGGTGATGACCAAGACATCTTGGTAGTGTAAACCACCTCCTCATCCAAACCTCTTCACAACAGAGGGGCAATACTTCGAAGCAGAAGAAGCCCTCGATGGTATTTGTCGAGTTGGCCAACTCGGACCCAAACTATGGGGCGGACTGTGAAGACTTAGCTACTATTGACCAAAGATGATCTGTGACGCTTAAATGCATCAATCGCCGGATGACTTACATCTGATAGCAACTTCATACCCATTCGTAGTAGAATGGGCAACAAATCAGCACAAGATTTCATCCTCCACTCCAACGGGTATGCGAGTATAAATTGTTCTCTACCTTTGACAGGAAGTTCCTGGAGAATATTACACATAATATTCTTAAGGATAACCCGGCTTACTCCAACGGATATATGAGTATAAACTATTTTCCAAACCTCTAACTGGTATACGGGCTAAACTGTTTTTTACCTTTAACGATAAGTTCCTGGAGGATATTACACATAATATTCTTAAGGATAACCCGACTTACTCTAACGGGTATATTGTAGGCATCAAAAATTGCCGATAGGTCTCCACGAACAGCTCAGTGTTAAAGAACGACGATGAACATCACTACCCGGTTCACAGCAGCTCGATTGACGTCAGTGAACGCTTGGAGTGAATCGACGAACTATGTGATCCGATGGAATTTCAGAACAATGGGAATACGGACTGATCGGGAACCCTACAGTATTTATAAAAGGAACAACGCCCTTCGTGTCTTGTTCACCCTACAGATAATCCAACCATCGGGGCTGATAGAACACTTTATCAGAATTCCAACGCATTCGAAATCACTCAAATCCGAGTTGGGACGAAGAATCAACGGCAAATGCACAACGGAGAGTCTCGGACTGAACTGGGGCACCCGGCGGTGTCTCGGAAAGGTCGAAACACCCTAGGGGTGTCTTGGCAAAACCAAGACACCCCAGGGGTGTCTCAAGGTTGTTACACGCCCAAGGGTCCCCTCTTGCCTGTAAATAGGAGCCTTGGGCCTTATTTTTGAGGATCTGGATTTTTGGAGAAGGTTGGCGAAGCCCTGCTGCAGCGAAGAGTGATCGAGCCCCCTCGCCAAAGGAGAGTTCTTCATCGGATCTTCATTCCCCTCTCTCTTTTCCTTAGTATTACCCATCGTCGGTAATCCTAAGCAGAGCAAATATCTCGCTTTATCCGAGATAGGAGCTTTGAGTTTCAAGATCTCCTCGCGGATCGACGAAACTCTGCCCGATTTTCCGGAACAGATCTGATCGCCTGGTGGTCCACGGATATCAGCATCCCCGTCACAGGCAAAAGACTCACGCAAGCAAGGAACAATAAACGGAACTTGTGTTTATTTTCAAGAAAGTTGTAATTTTTATTTCTTTGTTATTCGAGTTCATTGTAACGATTGAAGTTTATTAATGAAATCAATGATGAAGGTAACTTTTCCTAAAAACAAGCTGGCGACCACAGTGGGAGCCGCCGATCTCGCTGCCGTGATCGTCGTGACACAACCGGCCTTCAAGATCCGGGTGAATGAAGAGATCGAATACGAGTTCGATCAACAGAAGTTCGAAGAGTACCTCTCTTCCTCCTCCTCCAGATCTGCCTCTCCAAACAAGCGCGGGAAGACTCCATCTTCCAGAAATGCTCGCGGGATCTCCAGCTCGAAGATCCAAGATCCCGTCGCTGCTGCTACGCCCGCACCACGCGACGTCCCCGCGTCGTCCAACGTGGTCGAGGCTGCAGATCCAGATCTCCCTTCCGCCATAAAGGTAACTGCTGAAGGTGCTCCAGCCTTGTCGAAGAGGGCATGCCAAAGACGTCATCAACGCCTTGCACGACAGATGGCCAAAGCCGCAAAATCGATGGACGGGGTCCGTTACACAGAGGACCTGAAATCAAGACAGCGCCAAGAACAACAACGGTAAACAACAAACTCCTCCTCCAAAGCAGAAACGAACGAATGGGTTCGTGTCAAGAGGACTCGCTCCACTCTCGAGGAGCGAATCAAGAAGCGTCGAGCATTGCTCGCACATGCCCGACTCCTTCTACAAAAAGCGGAGGAGATGCAGAAAGAAGAGGCGGTCAGAAAGCCGTTTACAAACAAATGGGTTTGGGTGCCAAAGTCAAAATCGGCACCCCAAACAAAAATGGGTGGAGTTATCGCCCGAACTTCTTCAAAACCAGATGTTGTTTCTCCTGTTCCGGCGCCTTCAACGGAGCCAGGTAAGAACAGGGACCCTTCGAAACCCAGGGTTCCTGTGAAAGGTCGCCTCGGTCCTTTACCGGAGAACCGAGGTAAAGTACCTATCAAGGAACGATTGGGACCATTGAAAGGTCCCCAAGTGACAAATCAGACTGGGGGTCGAATCAATCACCCCAAGAAAGATGATAGAGGGAAAGCCCCTGTTACCGACCACATTGGATTGCGGGTCGAAGTGCAAGAGCCCGTCAAGTTTTTACGCTCGTAGAAGCGCAAACTTGAGCGCCCGACTTTTGAAAACGCTAATAAAGCGTCGCATCCCCAGAGGGAAGCACATTCATCTGATGATGATGGTGTTATACCTGGGAAGTCATGCCAACACTCTATGAGTTACTCCAGTTATCAAACTGACGAATTGTACTATAGAGCTGGGGGTATGGAAAAGTCTCGAAAGAGATATGCTTAAGACACGGAGTCTCGCTGCCCGTGTGCCAATATAATCAAGGCAGTGCTGTCAGAGTGTTGCTGTGCTAAAACCCCAAGGAGAGTCTCGGTGTTCAAAAGAATTTCCAAGCCAAGGCGTTTCCATAAGAAGAAGTTCGTCTGCCAAGATGATGAATACCTAAGAGTGTCAGCTAATATGGCTGGCAGAGGGAAATCAACACGATATTTTAATCTAGATCAGCTTGCTGAAGTATCCCGGTGTATGACGCGGTTGCGGCCAGGAACCAATGGCCGGAAGAATTACCGAAGGATACAAAAGGGACTTTCTTTAGAAGAGGAGGTGTCAGATGCTGATTCAGATTCTTGCTCGGCTATAGCGTCCGATGACACGGCTTCTAGTGCGGGACAACCTTATGAATCGCTTATGATCAGCGCCGAACAAGTAACTAAGATACTTGAAGATGCCCTGAATAAGCAGAAGGAAACTTTCAAGTTCGAGATGGAGATGGCCATGCAACGAATGAGAGAGATGCATGATCAGCAAATTGCGGCGCTAACAGTTCACCAAGGAGATCCCAGTCGACGTAATAATCAGAATCAAGATGAGAATGAACGGGAAGGTGATAATGGCAATGTCCCTCCTATCAACAACGACAATGGGGGCGGTCCCGCGGATGATAATGCGAAGGAGGACCACGTTACCTCTCCCCGAAGCCACTCGAAGACCGAGGCAAATGAAGACAAGAAGATGAAGGACTTGGAGAGCAAAATCAACGCGTTGATGAGTGCTCAAGAAGTAAAGAGGTCCGGCATACCATGTCCATACCCACGGGAGTGGGAATCAATTCCGTATCCGGCAAAGTTTAATTTAATCAACTTTACGCCGTTTGATGGAAAAGGTTCCCCCACCCAACACTTAATATATTTTAAGTCTCACTTAGGAATCATTTCTGGGAACGAACCTCTTATGGTGCGGTCATTCGTCGTCACTCTTCGCGGAGCAGCCTTCGATTAGTATCGTCGCCTTAAGCCGGGTAGCATCAGCAGTTGGGATGATATGGAGGATATGTTTTTAACAAATTCTTCGATGACGACACCGAGATTTCGATCGGCATGCTATTCGATGAAAAGTAGAAGAATGGTGAGACGGTCGAAAATTTCGTGAAGAGATTCCGAAATAAAGCGATGAATTGCAGGGATCCAGTCAGCGAGGACTTTATCCTCGAGACTTGCCATAACAATCTGTCATTGGACATCCTCGAAGCCATGGGAATGGTGCCGCCAAAAACCTGGAAGGACCTGAAGGTGCGGGGAGAACGAGCCGAGCGATTCCTCAAAAGGAAGAAGGCTGAAAGAGGGCAAATAACAAATAACGCTCCACAACAAAACTTTGTCCCTAAGGGTAAGGGAAAAGCACATGCGAATGCTGTGAATGAAAACCAAATATTCGAGGTGCAAGCACAGCCGCAACAGTAGCAACAAAAGGCGCCTCAACAATCAAGGTGGCAACAACAGCCCCAGAAGCAAAAAGCCGCGGAGCCGAAGTTCCCGAAAGTCTATTCATTCAAGGAAGATGAAGTTCTTGGTATTTTTAAGTACCTCATCGAGAATAACAAGATCAAGTTGCCTCCGATTTAGGACCAAGAAGATGCTAAAAGAGTCAATGATCCAAAGTACTGTGCATTTCACAGAGCGGTGCACCATCCTACCAAGGTATGCTACGCTCTTAAAGATAAGATCCAAGCCCTAATCGATGTTGGGGTCATCACTATGAAGCAACCCAAGGAGAAAAAAGTGGGTGCAAATGCAGTATCCATTAGCTTCGGGTCTGTTCCCTCGAGCTGGTTCCAACATGAGCCAGTAATAAATGCAGCAGTGAAGACGGTGAATGATGATCCTCACAAACAGCGCCAGAAAGGACTTGTGCCGCACACAGCCCCGAACGGCGAGATTCTGTGGGTTCATCCAGACTTGATTGCAGATGAACAATGGGCTGGGACCTCTTCCAAGAAAAGGTCAAAAGGAAAGGGTAAGTCTTGTTTGTTATGGAGCTTCCGCAATTCCGGGAGAAGACGACGAAAAAATCCCGACCTTCTCGCTTTCTGAAGATGAGAAGGAGGCCTTTGCAACCCGGAGCGGGAATGAGTATCACTACAAGTACCCGGATGCTTCCGAGCAATTGGGAACCAAAACCGCTCCTTCCAAAACATTGGCAGAATTGGGAATTGCAGCAACTCCCCCAACGCCTGTAACTACGGAGAAAGCCCAGCAAAAGGAGAAAGGGAAAGAGCCTTTGCGTCAAGAAGCCCAAAACCCGAGGCAGTCCTGATTCAATCATCCGATTGGGAGAGACAAACCGGGAAACGCAAGCTCTCCGCCCTATTTTGACATCATGGCGCAGTTGGTCAACATCCCGGCTAGGATAACCCTATACGAGTTGTTGCGTCTTTCAAAGGATACAAGGAAAGTGTTACAAGAGGCCTTGAGCGATTCTGAAGCTTTCTTGACTCGAATCAAGCCATCTTCTGAAGAACCGGAGTCGTCAGCTCAACACTGCAATCTCACAGTGCATCATTTCCCCTGCATCTCTTTCACCAAAGAAGACATGCAGACGAAGAACTCAAAGCATGATAGGCCTTTGTATTTCACCGGGCATATTGGCTCCAGCATGGTCAACCGAATCCAAGTCGATCCGGGTTCCGCTGTTAGTATCATGCCATTCCGATTGATGCATCATCTCGGGATTCCAGCTAGCAAACTAGCCTCCACTGGAACAACGATTTATGGATTCAACACCAGCGGGTCTAGACCCTTGGGGAAGATCCGAATCAAATGCCAGATCGGGGATTTGAAGTCGGAAGTTACTTGTTATGTGATTGACGCGGAAACATCCTATAACTTACTGTTGGGTCGACCTTGGATCCACGGTAACCTTATAGTCCCGTCAACTCTGCATCAATGCCTCAAGTATGTGGACACTAATAATGAGGTCAAGACGGTAGTCGCGGATAAGCAACCGTTTAAGGGATTGGAAAACTATTTTACCGATTCCCTTTTATACGGCGCCGAATCCGATACTGAACCATCGGCCAAAGGAACAGACAGCAGAGATGAAGCTGATACCGAAGCTGGGTTTGATTATAATGGTGGTTTTGTACTTAATGACATTGTACCCATTGTAATCAATCTTGACGATGATAAATCATCAGAAAGTAGTTGTAATTGGCAACTTGCCGAAGAACTATCAATAAACGATGATTTAGAGTACTCGATGTGTCTTGATAATGTCACTAAAGAACTTTATGATAACCCTGATTTGTATATGCCTCTTCAATCATTTTGCATGACGCAAAAGCAGGTACACGACCCTTGCGGAACGACGCTTGTCATCCCCGCAGGGACAGGGGGTGGAAAGGAGGTCGTCTACGGCAAAGGAAGAGAATCTCCGATACCCGACCACTTCTTGGAAGAGGAAGACGACAATGACAAACCTGCCCCTCATCTATTCAGATATGATGCGAAAGCGTGCAATATGATGGAAAAGCATGGATATGACTTCAAGCTCGGGGAGGGTCTTTGCTTTGGTCGAGGCCCACGGGTTCCACCTCGGATGGCCTATGTACCAAAAGGGAAACCCGATGATTATTATCGCCACAAAAGAGGTTTAGACTATGTCTCATCGGAAGACGAATGTTGCTGGCAAGTCATCGATCAAATTGCTAACAAGGCTAGAAAAGGATACTCTTCCGACTCTTCGGATTGGGATTCCGAAGCTAGTCTTGGTGAAATGTTTAAAAAGCTAATGTCGAACATGGTTACGGTTGATCCAACGACAACAAAAGAAGACGATCAGATGCCGACTTGGGAAGATCCCTGGGTTCATCACTTAAACATGCAGTACGGTGATAGGTTCGAACAAAGAGAACCCCCCACCGAAGATCAAGTAGTCCAAGTGAATATGGGAAGTGAGGAAAATCCGAAGCCGATATTCATTAGCGACAGCCTCTTACCCGAAGAGAAAGAAGAGTTAATCTCTCTTATCAGGGAATACATCGATGTGTTCGCCTGGAATTATGAAGACATGCCAGGACTCGATCCAAACATAGCAGTGCATCGTCTCAACATTAAGTCGGATGTTAAACCTATCAAACAACAACAAAGACGGTTTCGTCCGCAAATGATGGAGGCGATCGAAGCTGAAGTTAAAAAGCTTGTTGACTCGGGCTTCATTAGGGAAGAGCAACATCCAGAGTGGCTTGCCAATATTGTCCCGGTTCTTAAGAAGAACGGGAAGATCAGGGTTTGTATTGACTTCAGAGACCTCAATGCTGCTTGCCCAAAAGACGATTTCCCTCTTCCCATCACGGATATTATCATCGACAATACGTGCGGGTTTGAGAGGATGTCTTTTATGGATGGTTTCTCTGGATACAATCAAATAAAAATGCATCCAGATGATGAAAAACACACCGTGTTCCGAACACCCCTTGGCGTTTTCTGTTACACGGTCATGCCCTTCGGCTTAAAGAATGCAGGTGCTACATATCAAAGAGCCATGTCAAAGATCTTTCAGGAGCATCTTCGGAAGACTGTCGAATGCTACGTGGATGATTTGGTCGTGAAAAGTCGTGATAAAAAAGATCATATCAAGGACTTGAAGACCATGTTCGACTTGATGCGAGCTCATCAATTGAAAATGAACCCTACCAAGTCTTTCCTCGGAATGTCCAGTGGTAAATTCCTGGGCTTCGTCATCACCACCAAAGGTATTCACATTGACCCTGATAAAGTAAAGGTGATTAATGAATTGCAACCACCGAGAAACCTCAAGGAACTCAGAGGATTACAAGGACGATTAGCCTATATCCGTCGGTTCATCTCGAACCTTTCCGGAAAATGCCAACCGTTCTCCAAGCTCACAAGGAAGGGCGTGTCATTCGTATGGGACGACGCTTGTCAAAAGGCGTTCGAGAGTATTAAAGAATATCTCTCAAAACCTTCCGTACTCGTCGCACCGAAATCAGGCAAACCGTTCTTGATTTATGTCAAGGCGACGAGCCACTCATTAAGTGCATTGCTTGCACAAGATGACGATAATGGTCATGAGCAGGCGGTGTATTATTTAAGCCGAACCATGGTAGGCGCTGAATCTCGATATCCCATGATCGAGAGAGAATGCCTCGCTTTAGTGTTCACTATTCAGAAGATGCGGCATTATCTAGTTGGACAGACCATTTATGTTATCTCTAAAGTTAACCCAGTCCGAGTGTTCATGACTCAACCAGCTTCCATGAATTGGCGGTTAGCAAAATGGGCCTTACTCCTGTCCCAATATGATTTATATTTTAAACAACAGAAGTCAGTAAAAGGGCAGGCCATCTGTGATCTCCTGGCAGCTAATCCAACTACGGACACCGCCGAGATATATGACGACCTACCCGATGAAACCCACAAAGTCAACGCAACTTCGCACCAACAAGTATGGCGTTTGTACTTCGATGGCGCTTCCCGAGCGGCTCTTGTCACAGGTACTCCTGGATGTTCTAAGGTCTCCTCCAGAGTTGGAGTTGTTTTAGTTTCCCCAGGAAAACATGTGATGCCCCGAGCCTACTCATTAACCGAGCCATGCTCGAATAATGTAGCAGAGTATAACGCACTGATTATAGGACTCAATTTCGCTAAGGAGCTGGGGGTTGAGTATCTCGAAGCTTTCGGTGATTCTCAACTAATAGTTAAACAAGTCCAATGGGAGTATGAAGTCCGAAGTCAGGATTTAATACCATATCACAAGATGGCGGTGGAAATAGCAGAATCGTTTGAAGGATTCTTCATCGAGCACGTTCCGCGGTTACAGAACACCTACGCAGATGCATTAGCAGCATTAGCCGTATCTCTGGCACAGCCTCCCGGGACGGAACAATTTGTTACGGTAAGAACTCACCAACTCCTGGTGCCACTCTGCGATGAAGAGGACAAAGAGGAAGAAGTTCAAGAGGTGCACGCAACTCAGGCTGAATTCGAACCCCGAGATTGGCGTTTCCCCATCATCGACTACGTCTTGCATGGAATCTTTCCAGAAGATGTGAAGGAAAGAGAGTCAATCAGACGAAGAGCGCAAAGATTTTACTATAATACGGAGAATCGAACGCTATACCGCAGGGGGTACGATGGGTTGCTAGCACGTTGCTTATCAACCAAAGAAGCTAAAGAAGTCCTTAGAGAGGCGCATGAAGGAGAGTGTGGCACGCACCAACCTGGTCCCAAGCTTTATGACCGCATCAGAAGAATGGGATATTTTTGGCCTTTCATGATGAGTGATGCAATCACATACGCCCGAAAGTGTCACGCATGTCAAGTACACGCGAATTATATGCACCAACCTCCGTAGCATCTGCACCCTTCGGTAACATCATGGCCATTTGAGACTTGGGGAATAGACATTGTTAGTCCTATAAATCCCCCGTCAGTCAAAGGTGACCGGTTCATCCTGGCAATTACCGATTACTTCTCCAAATGGGCTGAGGCAGTTCCACTTAGAGAAGTTAAAACGAGCAACGTCATTGCATTCATCAAGCACCATATCATCTACAGGCATGGTGTTCCAAGACGAATCATACACGACAACGGTCCTCAATTTGTCAGCAGCGCCTTCATAAGGTTCTGCGAAAAGTTTAAAATTCAGGATATATCGTCAACGGCTTATAATCCCACAGCAAATGGATTAGCTGAAGCCTTCAACAAGACTATCATAAAGCTCTTGTCAAAACTTGTGAAGAATAATAAACGGGATTGGGATGATAAGCTCGGCGCGGCTCTATGGGCCTATCGTACTACGGTGCGTACACCGACCAGCGCAACCCCATACTCATTGGTGTACGAATGTGAAGCCGTCCTCCCTTTGGAAATTCAAATTCCATCTCTTCGGATCGCTCTTGCAACCCAGATGATGACTGAAGAACAACATCAGAAACGCCTCGAAGAACTTGAGATGCTCGATGAAAAGCGCCTGGAAGCTCAACAACAGATTGAGTTTTACCAAGCTAGAATTTCTCGAGCCTTCGACAAAAAGGTCCGACAAATGAGTTTTAAAGAAGGAGATTTGGTCTTAACTGAAAGACGGCCGATGTTCCTTAACTCCAAGAAGAAGGGCAAGTTTGAACCCAAATGGGAAGGGCCATTCGTAGTAGAAACAGTTTACTCGAACGGCGCATATCGCTTAGTCACCAAGGATGGTGACCGGCTTATGATGCCAATAAATGGCAAATTACTGAAAAGATACTACCCTTAGTATCTTCAGGAAGATTAATGTATCGGGAAGTTTCCGGAAGAATACCACACGGGCTATTCTTAGGGATAACCCGGTCAATGTAGAAGAAATGAATAAGAAATTCACGTCCGAACTCTGAATGTCGAAATGTTTCTTGTTATTATCAAAATTCTAACTCTCATGAGTTATTTTTGTGAGACGAGATCTAATCTCTTGATAGATTAATCTTCCCTCACCAAACCATCCACTGATCAAATCAATTGACGGTAGATCCACCAAAATTCCTATCTGCTAGTTATTGGCAATTCTCAGACTCGACATGTTAGGTCCTAATCACTTAACATTGAAGTCTCCCTTTTGAGTGATGATACGAGTTGGCATTCCCATTGCTACCTGTAATCCACTTTCTTTGCTTCCAGGTCAAACCTATAAAGGTTAGGACCAAAGCCAAATTCCCCTCTCGATTCCTCCCATGAACGAGAGGTCCACTTTCAATTCGGACAATCAAACCTATAAAAGTTAGGATTGTTCCCAATCTCACTTAGTCAAACCTACCAAGTAGCCAGGGCTAAGACCGAGTCATTCCTTTTCGATAAACGAAAGTTTGCCTTTGCTCCTTTCTCTACCAAACCTATAAAAGTTAGGGTAGAAATTGGGCTTCTTTTGATTCAAATGACCAATCCTATAAAAGTTAGGGTCGTTTGAACCTTTCGATTCTCGGAGTGGAGATCCCACTCCTAGTTTCATCCTTTCGGATCCTGGGGGTGGAGATCCCACCTTGAGTTTCCTTTCCAGCTGGAGATAGAATATAAAATTCTTCCTCTTCAGCACTGGGAGATAGAATATAAAATTCTTCCTCTCTCAGTTTGTCTTTGTTATCAGAAAAGACACAATTCTCAACTTCTAATCCGCGCACTTTATGCATGGGGAATTTTATCCCGAATCCTAAGTAGGGATAAGTCATCGCCTAACACGCGTTGCCGGTTTAGTCTTTCACCGATTGAGAAAAGACACCATGGTCTAAACCTGGGGAATTTTATCCTGAATCCTAAATAAGGATAAGTCAGTGCCTAACATGCGTTGCCGGGTAGTCTATTCCCGTGAGAAAGACGAAGTCTACGTATTCAATATCGTAGCACTAAAAGAGTTAACTCTTTTAACACAACGTTATGTGCAGAACGGATCTAAACAATCTGCATGCTAGCCCGATTCAAACGGTAATCGGTAAAGGCATATCAAACCCATTGATGGCTGGGGGTTTGCCAAAAATCCCGTAAATCTTATCATTCACAATGAACACAGAAAGATCACGAAAGAAGCAAATGTGGAAGCTCTATTAATAGATCAAGTCAAAAGCATACAATAAAAAGCTCGTTAGCCCGAAGGCAGTTGGCGGCTGAGAACATGAGACTTTAAACTAGAAAGTCTATCTGCATAACTCTGCTCAAGTTCTGCTTGCAGATTAGCTCGGACAGAATCTTCAGAACCGCTCAAGATCTTCACGGCTTCACTCTTCAGCTTCATCACTCTCTCCTGTGTAGATCCTAGCTTCTCGAGTGCCTGTTCACGAGAACGCTCTAATCCAGCCAGGTCATCTGCGATGATAGTAACGGACTCCTCGGCGTGCTTCAAGGCCTCCTTCAACCTAGCCACTTCTTCGCGACTCAAGTCCAGAGAGCTGAGTAACTCAGCTCTAGCTGCATCCTTCCTCGCCACGGTAGCCATTTGCGCAGCCACGGTAGCCATTAGCTGCGCAATGGAACTCTCATGTGACTGAAGCTCACATCCGATAGAGGATCTCAGGTCGCGCCACTGTGCCAGCCTATGCTCTAGCTGAGAGGACACGTAGGAAGAAGCCCCGTTAGCCTCCAATTCCTCCAACTCTCGGATCTCTGACTCCAGAACAGTAAAATCGGCAGTTAAGGAGTCGGCCAACTCTGGATACCCTTCTTCTCTGATCATCATCATGTAGCGAGAGAAGGAACGCCTGAACTGATCGAAACGATATCCTCGATGAAGAAGTTTATCGATCATGCCGTTAAAAAAGACGGTAAAAAGGGCGAGGTTGGTACGAAAAATGTCTCTGTCAGGATCGGTATCGGCCAAGAGGGTGCGGACACGCTCATATAGTGATGATCGAGATCCTGCAAGCGACAGTATGGGAAGTTAAGAGGTTGTCAAATACAATCAGAAAACCCAAAGGGAAAATTCGAAGTATACCTGTGCCGACGGAAGTCCCCTCGGTTTGAGGTTCGACAGACTCCGAAATAACGGCAGGAGTGGTCATGGAGGGTATATCAACCCCTGCAGGCAAATCGGTCATACCACTCGGCGAGGGCGGGAAAATGCTACTCCTATGCAGACTATCAGTTCCAGAAGCTGTAGTAGTATCAGGTACAACGGCCGGTCCTATAGTTACACTCCCTTATTAGTCAAAATGGAAATTTGGACAAATAAGGAAAATCGGGACAAGAAGATCGTATGCATACCGGCAACCCCATCGTCCTCAGTGACACCGGGAATGCCAAGAGTCATAAAGGTATCGGTCCAAGTGGCTGGTCCTATGATTGCACTCATCTATTAGTCAAAAGAAATCAAATAAATGAACAGCAGTGCGATATCGATGATCGTCTGCATACCTGTGAGTCCGTCACTCCGAGGTAAGCTAGATGTGCTGGGAATCACTACTAAATCAGTCCCAGTGGCTGGTACTGTAATATGAACCCTTCGTTAGTCAGACAGAAGATCAGACAAAATGAAGGGAATTCGATATATACCTGTGAATGAATCACTCGCAAAGGGTGGTTCCACAGCTCCTTTGGCGGCCTGTTCAGCCAGCATATCAACTAACAGTCCAGCATCGGGTCCCGAGAAACTTAGCGCAGAGGCACCCCCCTGTTCCTCGAGACCTACATCATGAAAGGCTCCGTCCTCAGCTGGCTTTTCCATCACGACATCTGTAGGACAACCTAAACGGTGGAGATAGGTATAAGAAGAAGGGGAAGCTCATAAATACCTAAAGCAAGAACAGAAGATTCTCTTTCCCCATATTTAAGGAGGATATCATCGGATGCAGATATACCTGAATAAGGAACGGTGGGCTCAACGCTATACACCTGCCCAAGATCAATGTTTAAATCGATACCCAGAGAACTGTCATGAAGGGCATCGCACATCTGCTGCACGAAGCAATCCATGTTATCAGATCCAGGGGATACCGGATCCGGTGGAAGTTCGCCCTCTTCAAAGAGCCCTGAAACATAAAACATGATTATGAATCCCAAGAGGTAAATCACACCTTAAAGCAATAAAAGTGTATACAACAAGATGTTACCTTCCTCTTCATCGGCAATGTCGCCTAAATCCACTCCATAAGGACGCTGGCCGACGGGTGGTTTGTGAGCAATCTTCTTCCTTTTCGAGGTACCAGCCTTCCTAGAATCGACGGGTCGTTCATGCGTGGACTGGCCACGGGTATCAACCTGGGTAGGAGCTTGCCCACCAGACTTGAATCTCGCACGACGGGAAGCGAGCGACTCATGGTCGTCGGCTATCCTACCTGAAATAATAATGATTATTTCATTAAATGAACCAGATCTTCCGTCAATATCGATTGAAGTTGAGAAAGAGGATCAAAGAGCATGACAAACCTGCATCAAGTTCTTCTTGGTCGGTATCTATATCCACGTGGTCCTCTTCAGAAGTTTCATCGTCATCCTCAGAGGGAAGGAGCTCTTCATCGTATTGGTTCGAGAGTGGAGGTTTGGCAGACTTCTTCCTCTGTTTCTTAGCAAGCTCGGCTTTATGAGCAGCCATCATAGAAGCCCGGACCGAGTGCTCAGACTCTAACTCTGAAAGACTCCTCACACCTATGGATTCGCTGGTAGAGAGGAACCACTTGCAACTGAGGAAAGTAATCATCGGCTTGTGTCTGTATGAAGGAAGAGCAAACTGAGCCCCGGTGCAGCCCACCATTGTCCATAGCCATGCCCGTACGCCGTCAATAAGCCCCCTCTCGACCTGCAAACCACGGCTCGGATTCCCAACATATAGTTGGTCATAGCCAAACTGACGAGCGAAACGGCAGGGAAGGTAAGGCTCTATGTGGCAACGGTTCTTCACCCGGAGAACGAGATACCTGACACGGATGTTCACTAACCAGCGGAAACAACCGACGTCAAGAACAGTCCGATTAGTTCTGGGTTTCTCCTCATCAGTCAGCGTATCACCATAGCGCCCCGAAAAGCGGGGAAAACACTTGAAGAACTACCAGCTCCTGCGAACTTGAAGCTCTCGTTGTACATCGTCGAATTTCTTCCCAAGCCTTCTACTCCTCTCCAACAGCTGTATGAAAGGAACGGGGACATCAACAATGCTGGGCGCCGACATCAAGTCAGGACGGTGAAGAACAAGCCACGCCATCAGATATGCATAAGGAAGCTCAACCTTAGGACAAGCAAGCTCGGTCGATGGCTTAGAACCCACCTGTGTAAAGCCACTGACTACACTCCTGAGCCCGCAATGGATGCTGGCAACCATCGCTGGAAGCAGAGAAAGTTCCCTCCCATAAGCTAGCTGAACCGCGGGGAAGAGCACCTCGAGAGGTAAGGCGTCTGAAGCCTGGTACGAAGCAACGCATTTCTTCAGCCAGAGGGCAAGGTAGCCTGCTAACAGAGACCGAGGCTCAATAGACTTCTGTGCACGGCGGAGGAACGAACGAAACTTGGTTCCTGCAGGAAAAGCTCCCTCAGCACTGGCAATGGTATAAGAACGAGCCTCGGCCTTCTCCATTAGCTCATTAATAGCGGCAGGGGTCAAGACGTCTAACTCACATATAGGCTCTCCGGAATCACCCTCCAAATTAGGAAACAGATAGATAGCAAACTGCTTCAAGCTGATCTGCTTCTTCTTCTTCGCTAGAGGAGAAGTCTGGATCAAGGAGGTATAATAGTGACAAGTGAGGTCCCAGAGAGTATCATACATATCGGGAGTATCTTTCTTCAACCACTCCAACTGCTGGTTCGAAGGAAAGTACTCCTGATACGGACAATCCCCCATCGGAAGACCAGAAACCTGATACATCTCATGTAAGGCCAACCCTAGCTCTCCGCCGCTGGTCAGGAATGTGTTACTGTCAGGCATATATGTCTCTAACAACGCCAAGAAATGGCGACTGCTGACCGGGAGTCCGTACATGGTGGCTCGTATAGGTGCATACAATCCACTGCTCTTCAAATCCTTCTCCTAGCGCCCCAAGACATAACTGGTCATGCGGGTCCACCATCCCTTGGCTAGTGAGGAAGCCCAACCATAACACCTATAATCTGGTGGAGGTAGCCTTCTCCTAAGGTGAGCCAGGCGATTCTTCACAGTAGGAGCAGCTGCTGATACCTCGCCTGGGGGTGCGGTGTCAAGACCCATGATCCCTGGTCGAAGACCGCGAATGGAATGATACCCAGCAGAACCAGGACTCTTATGATGAGAGGCATATCCACACTGAACTCGGTTAGCATCATCAGTAAGATGCCAAGACATACGTCGCTCTACGGCCTGTCCCTCCAAATGAGTGAAGGAATGCTGTCGAGGAATGGAGGGAATATATAGGAGAGCTCCTTCGTCGAGAGTCAGCCAATGCCCATCAATAAGAGTCAAGGTAGCGGGATCCTCAGTGTGATCTCCAAACAGGAAGCCGGGCTTCTGTAAAGCCTGAGTAGAAGTAGCATCTGTGGTAAAGGAGGCATCTGTAATAAGCTGGCGTAAGCAATAACGCCCTCCTTCCCGTATTAAACGACAGGATTCGTCGGAGCGATCCCTGTCAAACTGAGGGAGTGGACTAGCGGCCTGCCTGATAGAAGCTGAAGAGAAGACCTCACGGCTACAACCAGTATTGGCATGAGAAGGGAGGCTGCCCGTGGGGAACTCGACTGCAACAAAACATAAGGATAGAATCAGAAAATCCATCTCATAAAGGCGAGATGAGATTATTCACGGGATAATTGGAGAGACGATTTCGAGTGTCCCACACCGGGAGGACGGTATGCGTGATAACACACACCGACCTGTAAGGTGTAAGACGACACGAGATCGCCCCAATGTATCCGAAGACTTGAATTGGCTAAGCAAAACAAGTCCGAAACTTTAACCCCCGCGGAGGAGGGTGTCGGTTCTTCCTTCATGACCCGCGAAGGGGTCAATCAGGGATACAGAAAATATAAGTTCTCACCCCCAAAGAAAGAGGCCGCTGGAGAAGATGTCGTGGGAACCTCTTCCTCACTGTGCTGCGAATGGGAATGACTCCTGGAAGGTCGAGGTCGACGTGGAGACATCGAAAATCTGCAATGAAAAGCAGTACGTCAGGTACAATATGAATGCACGAAATTTAAAAAATGGAAATTAAGCACTTAGACTTAAGTCCTATGAATAAATAGGATTTTATAGTTGAAGTCTAATAAAACCTACAAATTTCATGCACGCGAAACAATAATTGTCACTTTCGCGGTGAATTTTGGTGAAATACCCAAAATACCCCTCGTGTCCAAGGCTAAATTCGGGTCAAGGACACACTCGGGTTGGGTCATGGTCATCATATCTGATCATATAGCACCCCCGGTACCCCACAATTTTGGTTAAATTTTGCGAATAAGCCCTTTGGTAGAATTTAGCCAATTTTGCATAAAGACCCTTCCACAAATTTTTGGTTTGATTTCCACATGCCTTTATCAAAACTTTGGTCATGAGTTTGCGGTTTAAACTTCTTGGTTTCCAGCCTTGAATTTTCTACCTTTTTTGCAAATAAGTCCCTCTAAAACATTTATGGGCAGTTTTGCAAATAAACCCTCAACAATTTGTGAATCACACCTCAAAAGTTTAGCCAAATGGGTGTGAAATCCTAATCCCAAATTTCAGTCCTATTTTGCATGAAAGCCCCTACGAATTTCATCCCTATTTTGCAAAAAACCCCCCCAAGTTTCGGCCATATTGCCCCATTGCAAATTTTGCATAAAACCCCCAAAGCTTTATCCATACACAACTCATTGTCTACTACAAGCATAAAGATTCAATCTTTATGAAAAAAAATGAGAGGATTGTGAAGGGGAACTTACCAAATCAAAGACGCTTGCTTTGAGCTTGGGGATGTAGGAAGAAGCCCTAATTGGAGGAGAAAAATTTCGGCCAATAGGGTACACACAAAATCCGAACTTCTCTTGAGGATTGATGGGTTCTTGAAAGAAAAACAATGGAGGTTGTTTAGAGATAGAAGAAGAAAGGGGGAGAAGGAATCTTTTTGATATTTGAAAAGAGGGGGAAACAAAAGGAAATGGAGGAAAAGACAAAAGAAGAGGGGGGGGGACCATGTCTCGGCCAAGACACCCCTAGGGGTGTCTCGGCTAAACCGAGACACCCCAAGGGTGTCTCGGTTTTGTTGAGACACCCCGGGGGCGTTTTAAGTCGATTTTGCCCCCCCCGAACCTTTTCTGAACCCCGCATTCGCCGATTGTTGGATATGTCGGTGAGATTCACACAAGTCAACATTCGATGATGCGAAACCCTAGGGGCAACGCCGGTCAACGCGTAACCCTAGGTCAACGCCAATCAACGCGTTGCGATCAAAGTCAATGTTCGACGAGTTGAAACCCTAGAGTCAACGCCGGTCAACGCGTGACCCTAGGTCAACGCCGTTCAATGTGTTGCGACAAAAAGTCAACATATGACGAGTTGAAACCCTAGAGTCAACGCCGGTCAACGCGTGACCCTAGGTCAACACCGTTCAATGCGTTGCAACAAAAAGTCAACATATGGCGATTCGAAACCCTAGGGTCAACGCCGGTCAACACGTAACCCTAGGTCAACGCCATCCGGCGTGTTGCGACAAAAGTCAACGTTCGACGATTCGAAACCCTAGGGTCAACGCCGGTCAACGCGTAACCCTAGGTCAACGCTAATCAACGTGTTGCGACAAAAGTCAACGTTTGATGATTCAAAACCCTCGGGTCAACGCCGATCAACGCGCAACCCTAGGTCAACGCCATCCGGCGCGTTGTGACAAAAGTCAACGTTTGACGATTCAAAACCCTCGGGTCAACGCCAATCAACGCGTAACCCTAGGTCAACGCCATCCGGCGCGTTGCGACCAAAAGTCAACGTTCGACGATTCAAAACCCTAGGGTCAACGCCGGTCAACGCGTAGCCCTGGGTCAACGCCAATCAACGCGTTGCAGCCAAAAGTCAACGTTCGACGATTCAGAACCCTAGGGTCAATGCCGGTCAACGCGTAACCCTAGGTCAACACCATTCAACGTGTTGTGACAAAAAAGTCAACATTTGATGATTCAAAACCCTCGGGTCAACGCCGTTCAACGCGTTGTGATAAAAAGTCAACATACGGTGATCCGAAACCCCAAGTCAACACAATGTGACAGGGATAGTAAGTTCAAAAGTCAACTGAATGACACGAGCCAAACTCGACTCACCAGTTGTAGACTCGAGACTCTGACGACGGCCAGGCGATAAACGCAGCGCCGGAAGAACTTCGGTTATTCGTCAAAGCATCGGATAAACCGAAAATCGAAGGAGCCGAGAGTTGAAGCTAACCACAGGTCCTTTATACCGACTAAAGGCTGGGCCAATCATATCCAAAGTATTCCAGTCTCTTCTATAAAGGAAACGAGTCCGGAACACTTTGGAGGGGGTATCTGTAGGCATCAAAAATTGCCGATAGGTCTCCACGAACAGCTCAGTGTTAAAGAACGACGATGAACGTCACTACCCGGTTCACAGCAGCTCGATTGACGTCAGTGAACGCTTGGAGTGAATCGACGAACTATGTGATCCGATGGAATTTCAGAACAATGGGAATACGGACTGATCGGGAACCCTGTAGTATTTACAAAAGGAACAACGCCCTTCGTGTCTCGTTTGCCCTACAGATAATCCAACTATCGGGGCCGATAGAACTTTTTATCAGAATTCCAACGCATTCGAAATCACTCAAATCCGAGTTGGGACGAAGAATCAACGGCAAATGCACAACGGAGAGTCTCGGCTGAACTGGGGCACCCGGCGGTGTCTTGGAAAGGTCGAAACACCCCAGGGGTGTCTTAGCAAAACCAAGACACCCCAGGGGTGTCTTGGCCAAGCCGAGACACCCAAGGGGTGTCTCGGCCAAGCCGAGACACCCCAAGGGTGTCTTAAGGTTGTTACATGCCCAAGGGTCCCCTCTTGCCTATAAATAGGAGCCTTGGGCCTCATTTTTGAGGATCTAGATTTTTGGAGAAGGTTGACGAAGCCCTGCTGTAGCGAAGAGTGATCGAGCCCCCTCGCCAAAGGAGAGTTCTTCATCGGATCTTCATTCCCCTCTCTCTTTTCCTTAGTATTACCCCTCGTCGGTAATCCTAAGAAGAGCAAATATCTCGCTTTATCTGAGATAGGAGCTTTGAGTTTCAAGATCTCCCCGCGGATCGACGAAACTCTGCCCGATTTTCCGGAACAGATCTGATCGCCCGGTGGTCCACGGATATCAGCATCCCCGTCACAGGCAAAAGACCCACGCAAGCAAGGGACGATAAACGAAACTTGTGTTTATTTTCAAGAAAGTTGTAATTTTTATTTCTTTGTTATTCGAGTTCATTGTAACGATTGAAGTTTATTAATGAAATCAATGATGAAGGCAACTTTTCCTGAAAACATATATGAGTATAAATTGTTTCCCAAACCTCTAACTGGTATACAAGGCAAAATTGTTCCTTACCTTTGATGGGAAGTTCCTGGAGAATATTCTAAAGGACAACCCGACAACCTCCAACTAGTAAACGAGACTAAACTGTTTATTACATTTGACGGAAAGTTCCTGGAGAATATTCTTAAGGATAATCTGACAACCTCCAACTAGTATACGAGGCTAAATAGTTCCTTACCTTTGACGGGATGTTCCTAGAGAATATTCTTAAGGATAACCCGACAACCTCCAACTGGTATACGAGGTGAAACTGTTCCTTTCCTCCAACCGGTGCATGAGGCTAAACTGCTCTCTTTCCTCCAACCGGTACAGGAGGTGAAACTGCCCCTTTACTCCGATAAGTATACGAGTATAAATTGCTGCTCCTTTCTTCTAACCGATGCACGAGGCTAAACCGCTACCTTTTCTCCAACTGGTGCACGAGGTGAAACTATCCCTTTACTCTGATAAGTATACGATTATAAACTGCTACTTCTTTCCTCCAACCGGTGCATGAGCTGAAACTGCTTCCTATCCTCCAACCGGTATACGAGGCTAAACTACTTCTACTCTCCGACTGGTATACGAGGTTAAACTTCACCCTACGCTCTTAATCCAAATGCCTCAAATAGCTTAGGATAGAGGAGAAATCTTAGTATTGAGCCTAAGAGAAACTCCTCAACAACTTACCTAAGGGCAAGAGCATGGCTAGTCCAACTCAAACGGCAGTTGGTAAAGACAAACTAAGTCTGTTAAAAGCTGAGGGTTTGCTCAAAATACTAGGTGGCGATCATTAGCTGCGAGTGAAGAGTTCAATGTTATCGAGCTCGTTGGAAGGTTCCTCGCTCTGTCTACATGACGATCATTTTGCAGGTCTTCATATTCAAAGTGTTCTAGACCACATTCAACCACATTCAGATCTGAAAAGTTTGGAGGGGGGTTTTGTAGGCAATAAACATTGCCTTAATCCCTAAACAATAACTTGGAATAAGCAAAAGGGTTCATCTCTATGAAGGCATGCAGACTCACCAAGAGTCCACCCAACTTAGTCAGCCAGATGACTCAACGACTTGCTGAGGGTCGGCCCGACTCAGTCAACATGTCGACATGAAAGGCGATCGAATACGACTCGATGACTCACCGAGGGTCGGGCCGACTCAATCAACAAGTTGACACAAAAGGCAGTCGAAGACGAATCACCGACTCGCCGAGAGTCGGGCCGACTCGCCGAGAGTCGGACCGACTATCAACAAGTCGACACGAAAGGCGATGTTAGTCGGTCCTTCCAAGATGACTCGCCGAGAGTCCATCCAGAGCTCGCTTGATTCTAGAGCTCGCCTGACAATCCCCTTGGGCTCGCCTAATGCTTGAGCTCGTATGATGACTTCTCGAGCTCGCCTAAGGCTTGACGCTCGCCCGCCTAAGGCTTGAAGCTCGCCCGCCTATAGACTTGAGCTCGCCTGCAGGCTTGAGCTCGCCTGCATGGGTCGTTAGCTCGCCTGTAGGGTTGACAGCTCACCTGCAGGATCGCCAGCCCGCCAACATGGGTCACCGGCCCACCTACATGGGTCGCCAGCCCGCCTGTAGGGTCGCCGACTCGCCTGCATGCTCCAACTCGCCTGCTGTAGAATCGCCGACTCGCCTGAAGGCTTGCCAGCCGTCAAGCTTGTCAGCTGTAGAATCGCCGACTCGCCTGGGAATGGTCACATCAGTGGTCACATCCCATGTTTTAAGGGAGAGAGTATAATACTCCTTGTCATATCAGCGATCACATCCCACAAATTAAGGGGGGGAGCATGGTGCTCCTTACCCAGGGCGTGGCCATATCTTACAAATCAAGGGATTGACCATGACTCTCCTTTTCTATAAATAGCCACACTTGGCTACATGAGAAGGGGTCTTTTGTCTTCTTGAGGACTTGGACCTTTTAAGGGGCTGGCTTAGTCTTGGCTTTCTTTAGAACTTGACTTTTTAAGTGGCTAGCTTGACCTTCTTTAGGATAGCCCCCTTGGCATTTTTAAAGTCTCAATTTGAACTCTCAGATTTGGAGATTCTTGGCTCATTGGCTCTGCAAACTCTTGCATTGTAGCCTTCTTAGTGCATTCAGCCTTGATACTCATCAAGCTTGGGCATTCAAACTCTAACCGTAACTTCGATCGGATCGTCCAAGGGAAGCAAACTCGGCACGAGCACTGAGGAAGGCATCCTACCACTGCCAAAGAACCCACGTTAAACAAGAAAGGTCATTACCCTTATCCTTTGTTGTAAATATTGATCACTAGTTTGTAATAAATCACTCTTATAAATACAAACGACCCCTCAAACGGGAAGTTAATTTTTACAGTCTGACTCGTGCTGGCGAGTCAAGCAAACAGGTGAGGTTAGCAAGGTTTGGCACGTCTAGGCGAGCCAAACAAGCAGGCGAGGTTTGGCTCATACAAGCGAGCCAAATAAAAAGGTGAGGTTTGGCTCGTGCAGGCGAGCCAAACAAACAGGAGAGCTTTGGCTAGCAGACGAGCTCTACGTGTTGGCGAGCTTTGGCTAGCAGACGAGCTCTACGTGTTGGTGAGATTTGGCTTGCAGGCGAGCTCTGCTTGGCCTTTTGCTTGCTTTGAGCATGCAGGCGAACTCAAATGGGTGAGGTTTGAGCTCTCTTGCGTAAAGGCAATTTTTATTGCCTACAATCCTCAGATCCTCGTCCAGGTGCCGCATATGCTCCTCTATAATGGATGAATACACCAATATTTCATCAAAATATACTGACACATACTTCCTCAAATATGACCTAAGCGTGATGTTCATCGCTGCCTAGATTATAGAAGGCATGTTGCGCAACCCAAACGGTATCACTAAGTACTCATAGTGCCTCTAATGCATCTGAAATTATGCCTTATGTGCATCCACATCTCTTCCGAACTTGATGATAACCAACTCCCAAGTCTAGCTTCATGAATATTGTAACTCCATATAACTCACCTAACATCTCATCCATAGTAGGAATCAAAAATCGGTCCTTCACCGTAACCTTATTTAGAGCCTGTAGTCTGTGCAAAATATTCATGTGCCATATTTCTTCCTCACTAATAGAATAGGTGAAGAAAATGAACTTCAACTTGGCCTGATCAATCTACTCTTCAGCATCTCCTCAACCTCCTTCACAATCTCCCCCTTCTAAAAGTGTGAATAGCGATAAGGTGGTACATTAGTTAGCTTTGACTCAATCTGATGATCCCATACTCTCGATGGTGGTAGCACCGTCGGTACCTTTGTGAACTTCTGATGTCTCGATACGACCTCCCACACCTTGCCATCTAACTGGACCAAAGGATCCTCTTCATCACTCTCAGAACTAGACTTGTCTAGTAGTAGAAGACCCTCAGAACCTCATCGGTCCCCTACATGCATGACAATAGCAACCCACAATGCTCTCCCTATACACAAGCGCTCAAATGAATTAGTTTCACAGCTTTTCAATCCCCTTGAATTGAACACTATCTGCATCACCTCAAAATTCATCTTCACATTGCCCAATTGCCTTAACCAAGCATTCCTTAAGACAACATTCATATCAACCAGTGGCAACACATGAAAATTATCCGTAATCCTAACCCCTGGACGTTCATACCAACATCCCTAACAATCTCGTCATACTACATCTTCTTCCCATTAGCGATTCGCACCTCAAATTTCTCTACTGTTGTGCCTTTCAAAGCCACCTTCCTAGTGATCCCTACATTAATGAAATTATGTGCAGATCCCAAATCAACTAGTAGTGATGCCTCATATTTTCCTATCCAAGCTATCATCCTCAAAGTAGATGGTCTAAAAAACTCGATCGTCAGGTTTAGGGGCAATTCAACACCTGTCAAATCCTCCTCCCTATCATTGACCCCCTTTATATCACTACTGCAACCTGATGCATCCATGACATGTCCCTCATCACTAGACTCCACAATCATGAAAGTTACTCCTGGCCTGTAACAATGCTCCTTAGCCTAGCTCTCTCCGCACATGAAGCATAAACCCTTCTTTTTATCTTGTCATGTACCTCATCTCTGGAGAGCTTCCTCACCTCCTTCTTTGCTGCATTGACCCCTATACCTGTATCTGAAGCTTCTCTCATCTTGCTAGACTCTATATTTCGATTTCTTACTGCCATACTTCTTATTTGCCTTCCAGCTACTAGATTTGCTCTCTTCTATAATCTCTGCTATCCTCATTGCCTTAGCCAGTTATTGAGGTTGCTTCAACTTTACCTCTGAGGCAATCTAGGGTTTCAACCCATCCACAAAAATCTTTAATAGTGATTACTCAAGCCAATTCCTCACTAGTACTTGTAGCCTTTGAAACTCCTCAATGTAATTGACAACCTTTCCATCCTATCTCAGTTTTGGCTAGTTGTCCATGATGGTTCACCGCAGGTGACGGTCCCCACTAAAGGATGAACTCCTCTATAAATACGGTCCATCCTACTCTCCTACCCTAATTCTCACACTACATCTTTAGCTACTTCCACCAGCTATTCGCCCGATTGTCAAGATGAAAAATGGCCACCTCCACTCTCCTATCTCGGTCCACCCTCATACATGCCAAAATATCACATGGCCTTCTCTAGCCATTCATGTCGATCACCACCCTTAAAGTGTGGAAAATTGATCTTTGATCTTCGAGATCGTCGATCATAATGGTAATCATCTCTGTCATATCTATCATAGTTTCCATGTCCATATCTGCCTCGACAACGCTCATATCCTCCCCTACCACGATGAGGATGTCTCCAATCATAGCTCCAACCTCTCCACATTCAAGCTTGAATCCCCTACTAATCATTGTTCGTGGGAAAAATCGTTGCTTTCTTCATTGATTCCATTGCTATCTCAAATAACTGTTTTTCGGTTACAAAGATCCGGTCTTTTTATAAGATCCGGTTACAATGAAAATCAAATAAAAGAAAAGAAAAATTACAACTTTTTCTCCTTATTTGTCGAACAAATCACGAGCTCCTGTTTTACGGTCGCTCGCTTGCGTGGGTTCTTCGCCTGCGCCGGGATTTATCCGTTGACCACCGCGCGATCTAGATCTGGTCGGATCTACGTAGTATGACAGGTATTATTTCGCAAAGGAAATAATAGCCGGGGGGGATTATTTCACCAAGGAAATAATAGCCCAAGTGTCGAAATCGACCAAGCAAATTCGAGACTCTTCTCGGGATCAAAGGCCAAGCTTTGATCCGGAGGATGACTGCGTAGATCTGAGATCCGGTCCCTCTCGAACTCTTGCCTTATTTGGCGTTGACGATCGCCGAGCACCGGATCTGGAAGAGCAAGTCCTCAAAGTCCCAAAGCTTCAATCTTTTTTAGATCTGAGCCTTGAATCCAGCAGAGCTTCGCCTCCAAAATTTCCAACCCATGAACAAATAAACCAAGCCCTCTATTTATAGGCAACCAGATCTGTGCCTTGGCACAGATCTGGGCCGGCCACCGAGCCACCTCAGGGTGGCTCGACTTTGGCCGAGCCACCTAGAGGTGGCTCGGTTTTGGCCGAGCCCCTCTGGGTGTTGGTTTCGCCGTTTTCCGTCGTTGTGTCCGTTTTGTGGTAGATTTGTTCGGACTTGATTCGTTGACCTGATTTGGCAGTAAATCCGGTTCCTGATTTGGCAGTAAATCCACTTTTGAATTTGAGTCCGAAACTGATCTTAATTCGATCATGATTTGTCCGAGTCCGCTCTTGATTGGATGACCCGTTGATTCCTCAACCCGTCAGCTTGATTCCGCACTCGAGTGGATTTATTCCGTTGTTTGCGTACGGTTCGTTAGCCTTATAGCCTCGTTAATCCGCTTCGTCGCGTGTCTCTTGGCTTCAGTGTTGTGGACTAACGATCGTGTTTGGATACGTCGCCCGATGGTTGGTTCGACGTCGTCGAGCTGTGTTAAGGGACCTATAGGTAGTTTTATACGCCTACAGATACCCCCTCCAAAGTATTTCATCCTCGTTCTTTTATAGAAGAGTCTGGAATACTTTGGATATGATTGTCCCATCCTTCAATTGGTTACGACGGGATATTTGGAATGGCTTCTATTCTTGATTCCTTCAGTCCTCCAGGCTACTCGGTGCTTTGTCGAATGTCTGTAAGGGTTCCGGTGCTGCATTTATTGTCTAACCGTTTGTCGGAATTTTGAACTTGAAGTTAATTCTCGATTTCCTGACTTTTTAGCTCGAGTTTGCTGACCATCGATTGTCGGCGTTGAATCATCATTTACAACACATTGTCCGGCGTTCAAGCCTCATTGCGACGCGTTGTCCGGCGTTCGACACAATTTATACTCGTACGTCTTCTGGAGTATACATAGTTTAAGCTCTTAAGGAATTGGAGCGTGGTGGATACTCGAGTCACGAGACCAATCTATGGAGTTGATACATCAATGACTCGTATTTACAGAATTTTTGGCAAATTCTCAGCCATCAACGGGTTTGATGAGCCTTTACCGACTACCGTTTGAGTCGGGCTAGCATGCGGATTGTCTAAATCCGTTCCGCATGTGACGTTAAGCTAAAAGAGTTAACCTTTTTAGTGCTACGATATTGAATACATAGACTTCGTCTTTCTCCTGTGAAAAGACTAAATAGCAACGTGTATGAGACGTTGACTTAGGATTTTTGGCAAATCCTCAGCCTCCAACGGATTTGACGTGCTCTCACCGATTACCGTTTGAATCGGGCTTACATGCGGATTGTTTTAATCCATTCCGCATGTGACGTTGTGCTAAAGGAATGAACTCCCTTAGTCTTTATGCTATGATGTTGAATACATAGGCTTTACCATTTGTTACGGGAATAGGCTACCCGGCGACACGTGTTAGGCGTTGACTTTAGGATTTTTGGCTAACCCCAAGCCTTCAACGGATTTGATTAGCCTTTACCGACTACCGTTTGAGTCGGGCTAGCATGCGAATTGTCTAAATCCGTTCCGCATGTAACGTTGTGCTAAGAGAGTGAATTCTCTGAGACTTTGTGCTACGACTTCAAATACGTAGACTTAGCCATTGTTACGGGAATAGGCTACCCGGCAACGTGTATTAGACGTTGACTTATCCCTACTTAGGCTTCGGGATAAAGGTCCCCAGAATCGGGTTCTGGTATCTTTTTCTACGGACAAAGACTAAACCGGCGACGCGTGTTAGGCGTCGGCATATCCTTTCTTAGGATTCAGGATGAAATTCCACACGCGTGTGTAGGCGTGTAAAACTGCCTATAGGTCCCTTAACGCAGCTCGACGACATCGAACCAACCATCGGGCGACGTACGCAAACACGATCATTAGTCCACAACACCGAAGCCGAGCGATGCGCGACGAAGCGGATTAACGAAGCTACGAGGTTAACGAACCGCACGCAAACAACGGAATGAATCCACTCGCGTACGGAATCAAGCTAACGGCTTGGTGAATCAACGAGTCATCCAACCAAGAGCGGACTCGGACGAATCACGATCGAATCAAGATCAGTTTTGGACTCGAACTCAGAAGTGGATTTACTGCCAAATCAGGAACCGGATTTACTACCAAATCAGGTTAACCACATAACCGAATCACGGACAGAACCGAAAACGGATACAACGACAAAACGACGGAAACCCAAACACCTAGAGGGGCTCGGCCGAAACCGAGCCACCTCAAGGTGGCTACCTCAAGGTGGCTCGGCCAGAGCCGAGCCACCTTGAGGTGGCCGGCCCAGATCTGTGCTAAGGCACAGATCTGGTTGCCTATAAATAGGAGAGGGGGTTCATTTGTTCAGCGGTTGGATTTTTTGGAGGCGAAGCTCTGCAGGATTCGAAGCTCAGATCTAAAAAAAAGATTCAAGCTTTGGGACTTTGAAGACTTGCTCATCCAGATCTGGTGCTCGGCGATCGTTAACGCCAAATAAGGCAGGAGTTCGAGAGGACCGGATCTCAGATCTACGCAGGCGTACTCCGGATCAAAGCTTGGTCTTTGATCCCGAGATTTGGGCGATTAGTTCCTTGGTGAATTAATTCCCCCCGGCTATTATTTCCTTGGTGAAATAATACCTATCGTACTGCGTAGATCCGACCGGATCTAGATCTAGCGGTGGTCAACGGATAAACCCCGGCGCAGGCGAAGAACCCACGCAAGTGAGCGACCGCAAAACAGGAGCTCGTGATTTGTTCAACAAAAAAGGAGAAAGTTGTAATTTTTCTTTTATTTGATTTTCATTGTAATAGGATCTTATAAAAAGACCGGATCTTTGTAACGAAAAACTGTTATTCAAGATAGCAATGATGTCAATGAAGAAAGACACGATTTTCACCGCGAACAATCTGGCGACCACAGTGGGAGCCGACGATCTCGCTGCCGAGATCGAAGCGTCGCAGCCGCGGATCCCGATCCCGGTCGTGGAGGAGGTCAAATACGAGTTCGACCAGCAGAAGTTTAAGGAGTACTTGTCGTCCTCGTCCAGATCAATCTCCCCCCGTAAGTCTAAGAAGTTCTCCTCCAGGAGAAAAGTTCGTTGGTACGAAGAAGTTAAAGCTACCAACGAAGATCTCGCCCCGTTTGATGCTAAAGCTGCATCGGGTGAGATTCCCCAAACTTCCAACCAGGTCAGATCTGCTCTGGCCAAATCTTCCGTTGCAGAGGGCGTGGTGACTCTCTCGAAGAGAGCCCACCAAAGGCAATGTCAACGCCTCGCGAAATAATTCGCAAAGGCAATGGAGTCTGTTGACGGAGTCCGCTACAAGGCGGATCAAAAAAACAGAAGAGGCAAACAGCCTTAACAACAGATGAATGGTGGTTCCTCCAAGCCGCCAACAATGGAATGGGTCCGTGTCAAACGGAACCGTTTAACGCTGGAGGAGCGCATTCGCAAGCGCCGCGCACTATCAGCGCAGGCACGGGCTCAAGCTGAAGAAGTCCGTAGAAAGCTGCAAAAAGAGGTGGCCAAGAAGCCGCCATCAACTCGCAAAGTTTGGAGGCCGAAGTCTGAAGCGGCGGTTCAGACTAAGGAGCAACAACTGCAGCCTTCGAAAGTTTCACCTCCGGCGAACCAACCCAAATCGCTGATGACTTCCACAACTGCTCCGGGAGATCTCGTGGGACCATCCCAAAGAAGGAAGTCAGTCTTGGAGCACCTCGGTCAACTTCCCAAGGAGCGAGGCAAAACTCCGATCCAAGAACGTTTGGGCCCACTAGGAAAGCCCCGAACGAATCAACATGCTGGGGGTCGCCGCAACCCTCAACATGACAAAGAAATCAGGGCACCCAAGCGCACTACTCTGTGCATTGAAGTTCAGGAGCCCGTTGAGAATTCACGCCCACAAAGGCGTGTTCGAGGCGCGTGACTCTCGAAAGCCCGAAGAAGGTGGTTTGCTCTCAGAAGGAAACGTTATCGTCTGATGATGATGGCGTTATACCTGAGAAGTCGTGCCAACACACGATATGTTGCTCCGACTTTCAAACGGACGAGCTGTACTATCGTGCCGGGGGTACGAGTAAAGCCAGAAAGAGAAGTCCTCAAAGGTTAGAAACTCAGTGCCCTTGTTCAAAGCTCATTCGGGCGGTACTGTCTGAATGCAACTGCATCAAGGCAGTCCCCGAGAGAGTTTCAGTGTTCGAAAGGCTTAGTACCGAAATGCCAAAACCAAGGCATAGGCGTTTCCGGCGAAGAAAAACGGTAGTCGAAGAGGGAGAATTTTCGAGGGTCACCGCCAATATGACCAGCAAGGGAACATAGGCTCAAGACAACCCCGAGGCGATTCCAGAGGTGCCCCATCATGTAACTCGTCTGCAGTCCAGAGCTATTGTTCGAGGAACCTACGGTAGGGTTCGGACAAGATTACCTTCGGGAGATGAATAATCAGATGCTGGCTCGGCATTTGCATCTGATAACACCGTATCTAGCGAGGGACAACCCCGCGAATCATTCATGATAAGCGCGGAACAAGTGGCCAAAATGCTCGAAGATGCCATGGCCAAGCAACAGGAGAGCTTCAGGTTCAAAATGCAGATGGCCATGCAGAGTATGAGAGAAATGCATGAGCAACAAATCCAGGCACTGACGAACCAGCAAGGCGAACCAAGCTGCCATAATCAGGTTGTTCAGGAAGTTGAGCATACGGATGCGGAGGAAACTCGCAATGCTAATAACCCTCCCGTTAATGCAGGGGGTGGCAATGAGGATGTTAGTCACAACACCATGCTTCCACCTCAGAATCGTGCTGATGAAAACTCGGGTGAAAGTTTGAAGATCAAGAACCTCGAGAACAAGATCAATACGTTGATTTCTGCTCAAGAGGTGAAGAAAACGAGCATTCCTTGTCCATACCCAAGAGAATGGGAATCAATCCCATATCCGACGAAGTTCAACTTAATTAACTTCACATCGTTTGATGGGAAGGGTTCACCCACCCAGCATGTGATTTACTTCAAATCACACTTGAGGGTAATCTCTGGTAATGAGCCTCTGATGGTGCGGTCATTCGTTGGCACTCTTCGCGGAGCCGCCTTCGATTGGTATCGCCGCCTCAAGCCAGGTAGCGTGAACAGCTGGGAGGATATGGAGACTAAGTTCCTCACTAATTTCTTCAACGATGACACCGAGATATCTATCGGATCGTTGCTCGATGAGAAGCAGAAGGACGGGGAGTTAGTCGACACCTTCGTCAAAAGGTTCCGGAACATGGCGATGAATTGCCGGGACCTGATCACTGAGGAGTTCATCCTCTAGACCTGCCACAACAATCTTTCACTGGACGTGTTGGAAGCAATGGGGACAGCACCGTCCAAAACGTGGAAGGATCTGAAGGTTCGAGGGGAGCAAGCGGAGCGATTCCTCAGAAGGAAGAAGGCGGAGAGAGGCCAGCAAGCGGCAAATGCTCCAACGCAGAACTTCAACCAAAGGGGGAAAGGTAAGGCACATGCTAATGTAGTTGACGCTAACCAAACTTTCCAATTGCAACCTCAGCAACAGCAGCAACAGCAGCAGCGGCAACAACGGCCTCAGAAGCAGAAATCTTCAGAGCCGAGGTTTCCTAAAGTGTACTCCTTCAAAGATGATGAAGTTCTCGGCATCTTCAAGTACTTGTTGGAGAATAACAAGATCCAGCTGTCGGCGATCGTAGATCAAGAAGGAGCTAGCAAGGTGACGGATCCGAAGTACTGCGCGTACCATAGAGCGGTCCACCACCCTACGAGGTCATGCTTCCACCTCAAGGACAAGATCCAGGCGTTAATCGATGTGGGCGTTATAACCCCGAAGCCTGCCAAGAATGTTAGAGCAAACGCTGTGTCGATCAGCTTTGGATCGGTGCCCACAACATGGTTCGAGCCGAAACGCGTACCAAAGTGGGAATGAAGACGGTGAATGATGACCCACACGGACATCGCCAAAAGGGACTTGTGCCACACACAGCCCCGAACGGCGAAATCCTCTGGGTTCATCCAGATCTCATTGAAGACGAGCAGTGGGGGTCTTCCTCGAGAAGAAAGGGTAAAGGCAAGGCCTGCAATGCTACTTCCGTAATCTTCGAAGAAGGCGACGATGAAGCTCCTACCTTCCCGCTTTCCGAGGAAGAACAAGAAGTCTTCGCTACCAGAAGCGGGAACCAGTACCACTTCAACTATCCGTCGCCCAGTGATCAGTTAGCTGAGCAGGGGGTGACTAAACGGGGACCAGCCAAGACTCTCACGGAGCTAGGGGTGATTACGGTTCCTAAACCGGTTGAAGATACTCGACGACAGCCGGCGGATAAGCAGAAAGAAAAGAAAACCCAGGAGGTACAGAATCCGAAGCAGTCTCATTTCAATCGTCCGATTGGAAGGGATAAACCGGAGAGTTCGAAAACTCCGCGCGTCTTCGATATCATGGCTCAATTAGCCAATATTCCAGCACGGATAACGTTGTATGAGTTGCTGCGGTTGTCCAAGGAGACCAGGGAAGCCTTACAAGAGGCCTTGGCCGATTCAGAAGCGTTCCTCACTCGGATCAAGCCGGCACCTGAAGAACCAGAACTGTTAGCTCAACAATGCAACGTAGCGGCTAAGAACCTTCCCTGCATTACCTTCACCAAAGAGGACATGCAGACGAAGAATTCGAATCATGATCGACCCCTATACTTCATCGGGTACATTGGCTCCAGCGAAGTCAACCGAATCCAAGTGGATCCGGGTTCCGCTGTGAGTATTATGCGGCTCCGCCTGATGCATAGCCTCGGCATCCCGGTTAGCAAATTGGCATCTACAGGCACTGTCATTTACGAATTCAACACCAGCGGATCAAGGCCTTTGGGAAAGATCCGGATAAAATGTCAAATGGGCGATATGAAGACGGAGGTCACATGCTATGTGATTGATGCTGAGACATCATATAACTTACTACTGGGTCGGCCTTGGATCCATAGTAATGTTATAGTTTCCTCCACCCTACATCAGTGTCTGAAATATGTCGACACTGATGGTAGGGTCAGGACGGTGGTCGCGGATAAGCAACCATTCAAAGGGTATGAGAATTACTTCACTGATTCTCTCCTTTATGGTAACGAATCCGATACGGAACCATCGGTCCAGGGCACGGACAGCGGAGAAGAAGCTGATTCCGAAGCCGGATTCGATTACAATGGTGGTTTTGTTTTAAATGACATTGTACCCTTTGTAATCAATCTTGACGATGAACAATCGTCAGATGATAGTTGTAACTGGCAACTTGCCAACATTGAAATAAAAGATGATTTAGAGTACTCGTTCTCTCTTGATGATGCGATAAAAGGATTGTATGATAATCCTGATTTGTATATGCTGCTTCGATCGTCCTATGTAACAAAGAAAAGCCTCCAGCATTCTTTCGGGACAACCCTGGTTATCCCTGCCAAAGTAGGAGGCGAGAAAGAAGTGGTTTACGGTAAAGGAGAAAATCTTCCGTTGCCAGATCATTTCCTAAAAAAAGATGAGGATGATGACAAATCTGGTTTGCATTTATCTAAGTATAGTCCGGAAGCGCGCAAGCTCATGGAAAAATAGGGATATGATTTCACACTCGGAGAAGGTTTATACTTCGATCGAGGTTCCCGTATCCCAGTCAAAGCGGCATATGTACCAAAAGGGAAACCAGATGATTATTACCGTCACAAAAGAGGCTTAGGCTACATCTCCTCGTCTGATGATGAATGTGGTTGGCAAATTATCGATCAAATTGCTAACAAAGCTAAGGATGGGTACTTGCCAGATTCCCCGGAATGGGATTCCGATACAAGTCTGGGGGAAGCATTCAAAGCCCTAATGGCGAACATGACTACAGCTGATCCATCCACAATAGAGAACGATGATCAAGTGCCAACGTGGGAAGACCCGTGGGTTCACCACCTGAACATGCAGTATGGTGATAGGTTCGAACAGAGAGAACCACCCACTGAAGATAAAATAGTTCACGTTAACATGGGTGACGAGGCCAATCCAAAGCTCATATTCGTCAGTGATAGTCTTCCTCCAAATGAGAAGGAGGAGTTAATTGCTCTCATCAGGGAGTATATTGACGTCTTCGCTTGGAACTACGAAGATATGTCAGGGCTCGACCCCAATGTGGCAATGCACCGCCTCGATATCAAGTCGGATGCCAAACCTGTCAAGCAACAGCAAAGACGGTTTCATCCGCAGATTATGAAAGCCATTGAGGCAGAGGTTAAAAAATTGATTGATTCAGGATTTATCCGAGAGGAGCAACATCCAGATTGGTTAGCCAATATCGTTCCAGTCATGAAGAAGAACGGTAAAATCAGGATTTGTATTGACTTCAGGGACCTGAATGTGGCATGTCCAAAAGGCGACTTTCCTCTCCCAATCACGGACGTCATCATCGACAAAACGTGCGGATTTGAGAGGATGTCTTTTATGGATGGTTTTTCAGGATATAACCAAATCAAGATGCACCCGGATGACGAGAAGCATACAGCGTTCAGAACACCCCTCGGTGTCTTCTGCTACACGGTGATGCCTTTCGGTCTAAAGAATGCAGGCGCCACATACCAGCGAGCAATGACTAAGATTTTCCAAGAACATCTCAGGAAAACGGTTGAGTGCTACGTTGATGATTTGGTGGTAAAAGGCCGCAACAAAGAAGATCACATCAAGGATTTGAGGACGATGTTCGATCTCATGCGGAGTCATTAGTTGAAGATGAACCCCACTAAATCCTTCCTTAGAATGTCCAGCGGAAAATTCCTTGGGTTCGTCGTCACCACGAAAGGTATACATATCGATCCCGATAAGGTGAAGGTGATACATGAATTGCAACCCCCGAGAAATCTAAGAGAACTCAGAGGATTGCAAGGGCGGTTAGCTTACATCCGGAGGTTTATCTCAAATCTTTCTGGGAAGTGCCAACCATTTTCTAAGCTAAACAAGAAGGGTGTGTCATTTATTTGGGACGACGCTTGCCAAAAAGTACTCGAAGATATCAAGACATATCTGACGAATCCTCCTGTTCTCGTCGCACCAAAATCAGGTAAACCGTTCTTGATTTACATCAAGGCGATGAACCACTCGATAAGTGCTTTATTAGCACATGACGATGATAATGGTCACGAACAAGCAGTCTATTACCTAAGTAGGACCTTGATAGGTGCCGAGTATTGGTATCTGATGATTGAGAAGGAATGTCTCGCATTGGTATTCGCAGTACAAAAGATGCGGCATTACTTGGTCGGGCAGACGATTTACGTCATTTCTAATGTTAATCCGGTACGGGTATTTATGACTCAACCGGGTTCGATGAATTGGTGGTTAGCGAAGTGGGCCCTTCTCTTGTCCCAGTATGATTTGCACTTCAAACAGCAGAAGTCGGTCAAAGGACAAGCGATTTGTGATCTTTTGGCGGCAAACCCGACCGCGGATACGGCAGAAGTATATGATGACTTGCCAGATGAGACCCACGAGGTTAATACCACATCACACCAACAAGTATGGCAATTGTACTTTGATGGTGCTTCGAGAGCAGTTAATAAGGCAATAACCCCTGGATGTTCTAGAGTCTCCTCCGGAGTTGGAGTTATCTTAGTTTCCCCGGGGAAGCATGTTATGCCTCGAGCTTATTCACTAACTGATCCGTGTTCCAATAATGTAGCTGAGTACAACGCGCTCCTTATTGGACTCAGTTTCGCCAAGGAGCTGGGGGTCGAATATCTCGAAGCTTTTGGGGATTCTCAATTGATAGTCAATCAGGTCCGTGGAGAGTATGAAGTCAGGAACCCAGACCTGATCCCGTACCACCAGGAGGCCATCAGAATGACGGATTCTTTTGAAGAATTCTATATTGAATACATCCCTCGTCTCCAGAACATTTATGCAGATGCACTGGCAGCACTAGTGGTATCACTCGCGCAGCCTCCCGTAACTGAACTGCTAGTCACAGTAAGATCACATCAACTCTGCATACCCATATACAATATGGATATCGAAGAGGAAGATGATAGAAACATAAACGCCAAGGAGGTGAACTCAACTCAAATTGGGTCAGAGTCCCGAGATTGGCGTTTTCCCATCATTGACTACGTCCAGTACGATATCTTGCCTGAGGATGTAAAAGAAAGGGAATCAATCCGCCGAAGAGCACCAAGGTTCTTCTATAATACCAAGACCCGTACATTGTACCGTCGAGGGTATGATGATTTACTACTCCGATGCCTTTCGAATGAAGAAGCAGAAGAAGTTCTTAAGGAAGCACACGAAGGAGAATGCGGTGCGCATCAACCCGGTCCCAAATTGTATGATCGAATCAGAAGAATGGGGTATTTTTGGCCAACAATGGTGCGTGACGCGATCGAATACGCACGAGGATGTCACGCCTGTCAAGTGCATGCAAATTATATGCACCAACCACCGGAGCGTTTACATACGTCAACCACGTCTTGGCCATTCGAGACATGGGGAATGGACATTGTCGGTCCTATTTTTCCCCCTTTAGTCAAAGGTGATCGATTTATTCTCGCAATCACGGATTACTTTTCAAAGTGGGTGAAGCAATTTTGCTTAAAGAAGTGAAGACGAACAACATCATCAATTTCATCAAGCATCATGTCATATACCGACACGGCGTGCCAAGACGGATCATTCATGAGAACGGTCCGTAGTTCATAAGCAAAGCTTTTGTTAGGTTCTATGACAAGTTCAAGATTCAAGATGTTTCGTCGACAGCTTATTACCCCGCTGCGAACGGATTAGCTGAGGCTTTTAACAAGACGATCATCAAGATCCTGTCAAAGCTCGTAAAGACCAACAAACGAGATTGGGACGATAAACTTGGCGAAGCGCTCTGGGCTTATCGTACCACCATACGCACACCTACAGGAGCCACCCCATATTCGTTGGTGTACGGATGTGAAGCTGTGCTACCGTTGGAGATTCAAATCCCCTCCCTTCGGATTGCTCTCGCAACGGAGATGACGACCGAAGAACAACATCAGAAACGTCTCGAAGAACTCGAAATGTTAGATGAAAGGCGCTTGGAAGCTCAACAACACATCGAGTTCTATCAAGCTAGAATATCTAGGGCTTTTGACAAGAGAGTCCGACAAAGAAGCTTCAAGGAAGGAGATCTGGTCCTCGCTGCTCGCCGACCGATAATCCTCAACTCCAAGAAGAAAGGTAAATTCAAACCCAAATGGGAAGGGCCATTTGTGATAGACACAGTCTACTCAAATGGCGCTTATCACCTAATTTCTCTAGAGGGCGTCAGGCAATTAATGCCAATAAATGGGAAGTTCCTGAAAAAGTACTATCCTTAGTACATTCAGGATAACCCATTTATCGGGAAGTTCCTTGAAGAGTATTACACTTAATATTCTAGAGGATAACCCAAAATCATTTTTCACCACCAAAATCCCTCACTGATCAATTTCAATTGACAGTGAGTCCACCAAAAATGTTCTTCTGGCCCTCTTGACTCTTTCCATGAACAAGAGGTCCACTTTCAGTTCGGAGTCCCCTTTCGATAAACGAAAGAACTCCCTTTCTTTTCTCTTTGGTTAAACCTTCTCATGGTTATAACCGAAGTTGAAATTTCACTTCGATAAACGAAGAACTCATTTTTCGATCAGATAACCAATCCTATAAAAGGTAAGTTTATCTAGATCTTCCAGATTCTCGAAGTGGAGATCCCACTTCTAGTTTCTTTTGCACTGGAAATAGAATATAAAATTCTTCCTTTCCAGAATCAATGAATAGAATATAAAATTCTTCCTTCCTTGTATTCGGGTTCGCCTTCACCCTAAAAGAAGACCGGGAAATAGAATATAAAATTCTTCCTTTTCTGCACCGATCTTTTTCCAAAATTTATCAATCTAGGATTCATCCTAGGAATTTTATCTCGAATCCTAAGCAGGGATAAGTCCGCGCCTAACACGCACCGCCGGTTTAGTCTTTCTCCGAAGAAAAAGACACCAGAGTTCGATTCTGGGGTATTTTATCCTAAAACCTAAGAAAGGATAAGTCTGCGCCTAACACGCGCCGCCGGTTTAGTCTTTCTCCGAAGAAAAAGACACCAGAGTTCGATTCTGGGGTATTTTATCCTGAAACCTAAGAAAGGATAAGTCCGCGCCTAACACGCGCCGCCGGTTAGTTCTTAACCGTTAAAAAGAACACTCGCCCCACATATTCAACATTGTGGCAGGTTGTTATTAATAACACCAAAATCCACACCTGACACGCATGGGGAATTTCATCCTGAATCCTAAGAAAGGATATGTCGGTGCCTAACACGCGCCACCGGTTTAGTCTTTTTCCGCAGAAAAAGACACCAGAATTCGATTCTGGGGTATCTCATCCTGAAGCCTAAGTAGGGATAAGTCAATGTCTAATACACGTTGCTGGGTAGCCTATTCCCATGACAATGGCGAAGTCTACGTATTCAAAGTCGTAGCAAAGAGTCTAAGGGAGTTCATTCCGTTAGCGCAACGTCACATGCGGAACGGATTTAGACAATCCGCATGCTAGCCCGACTCAAACGGTAGTCGGTAAAGGCTAATCAAATCCGTTTAAGGCTGGGGGTTAGCCAAAAATCCTAAAGTCAACGCCTAACACGCGTCGTCGGGTAGCCTATTCCTGTAACAAATGGTAAAGCCTATGTATTCGACATCATAGCACGAAGTCTAAGGGAATTCATTCCTTTAGCACAACGTCACATGCGGAACGGATTAAAACAATCCGCATGTAAGCCCGATTCAAACTGTCACGCCCCGCTTCCCAAAATACACGAGAATCGGAACGTGAACAAGCCCGTGACGTATTAGATTGAGAAGAAATATGCACTATTATTTTTTTTTCTTTTCTTCTCAACCTAATACGCTAAGCGTCAAATACGTAAATCTCAATCACAGGCCCCCGATCATAATAGCAAGAATATAAAGACAATCCAGAATGAGAAATAAACATATCATCCATAGTGAATCATCCCAGACATAAAAATATGGGTCAAACACGCCCTTACTACAAAAATGTTCAACTAGGAAATAAAAAACACATAGTCTGTGATAAAAGAAAAGTACTGGTAAAATAACTAAATCCATCATCAACTAAGGACAATACTATAAAGAGTTCTAATGTTTATCAACTACTGCAGAAAAGAAAAACACGTCTAGGCTTCAGGTTGATCTTCCACTCCATCGGAAGGACATTCCGGCTGGGCATACACTGGCTCGGCTGCATCATCGAACTGAACTTGTTCGTCTCCTAAGTCTGACGCACACCAAAGAAAACAGGTGTACGTCAGGATGCATGGCACTCGGCAAGATCTCACATGAACAAATAAAACGGTCTAACAATCCATACTATAACAATAGCAATACTAACAAGAAGACAATGATACATGTAACTAGTAATCGAATAGCAACATACAGCTAAATGCATACAATAACTGGTCAAATACTAACTAACCTAAGCTCAGCGGTCCACATCTCACACAGAGCCAACGCTCCTGTCATCGGATAACTAACTGTTCACAAACCCTCTACGTGCATCCAATCCCGCTACACATGCGGCCAGAAGACTACACGCAATCCGATCTCAGCCTGGTTCGAACTCAGGCAAAGCTCAGGTGACGAAACGATTTCACTGACTAAAGTGATGTACACACTTCACTTTAGCCCTACAAACCAACCCCAGTGGCGACACCAACCACGGGAGCGAGCCTGGAAGATACATCAACAGCCTTATCCGATCACACGAACACTGACTTCCCCATCCCAACTCTTCTCACTTTTCTAAGTTAATCATAATCTCATTTGAAAACTCAGGTTCACCGCCTAAACTCACACATGTCACTAAGTCTGTTCATGACGCCCAAGGCTACTAAATCATGAACTACTAAGGTTTTCAACACGTCAACAGATCATGAATATAATATGGCATGTTAACATGATTATATAGATTTATGAAGCAGAAATGAGAACTATATGAACATGAAATGTATAAGCATGAATAATACCTGAGTGGACTTCATTATTATCTTACCGCCAGGATGTCCGAACGTCTCATACAAAATATCCGTACTTACGTATTCTTTAATATAATAATACGGTAAAAAGAAAACTAGAAACTGATGACGTTTTGCACATAAAATGTCGCGCTCTACGATAATCAGTTGTACCACAATAAATAAATAATATTCTTTCTCTAAAATTATTCTTTAAAACTATTTCTCATAATAATTAAATTTAAAATAAAATATATTAATCCATTTCTGCATGAAAAGTATTATTTTTCTATTTTATAAATTTTCCTTAATTAATTTCTTTTCCATAAAATTTCATAAATTCTATTTTAGCACATAACTTGTCATCTCATGTTCAAAATTCTTAAAAATACAATTAGCAACGTTATTAATCTAATTTTCACGGTGTGTACACAACTCATCCTTCCACGCAGATATTTAAAAAATACGTACTAATCACCAAAATAATTTAAACATTTGCAATCATCATACTAACAACCTTATTACCACAAAATAAAATTATCTATATCTAATCATCATAATAATTACGATACAAATAATTAATTAAGAGCAATTGTAAACGCGAGATCTTGCCTGCGACGCGGATCGGGTCCGACGTGAGAAGCGGGGTTCGACGGAGGCGAACTAGAGGGCAACGACGACGGGATCCGAGGTGATCGGGTCGGGTGCTACAGGCGGCTGCTGTTCGTCGGCGAGGTGGCCTGAGCGTGGTCGGCGGTGGCTGCAGGAGGTCGGAGGTGGCTGCAGGAGGTCGGGTTCGAGATCGGGTGCAGCGGCGGCGTGGGAGGCGCTCGGATCTGGGCGGTTCGCCGGCTCGGGAAGAGGAGAGGGGCGGCGAGGAGAGGAGATGACGCTGGAGGCGGTGGTGATGGGGGCTAAGGGGCGGTTGACGGGCGGCGCTGGCCAAGGGAGGAGGCGGCAGAGGCGCCGGCGACGCTCGGGCGGTGTTGGGTTCGTAGGTCGGAGGCGGGGACGAGCGGTGGGACGGCTTGGCGGCTCGGTGGTCGGCGAAGGGTCAGGGTGTGCGGCGAAATCGGCGACGGGGGTCTGGGTCGGGGTGTTTTCGTGAGAGGAGGAGAGAGAAAATGGGAAAGGGTAGGGGCGGCGGAAAAATAAATACGAAAGAGAGAGAGGTGTTTATTTATAGTATTTAAAAATTAGGGTTAGGGTTTAGGTATGTAACTAAATTAATTAAAATAATTAATTATAGGTACTTAAAAATTTAACTAATTACAGAATAATTATCCACAATTAAAAACGTACATGTTGTGCTATTTAAACAATTGATACGAAACTGAAGAAATAACACCATAAATTATACAATTAAACAAGATTAATTAATAAAAATTATAATCACTTATTTTTTGAATCAAATAATTATGGGACAATTATATACTTAGTAAAACGTACTAGTTGTGCTAATATGACGGCTGATATGTAATAATTGAAATAATATGATAATTTATACAGGTAATATGAAATTAATAATTCAACATAATACACGAAATAATACTTATCTGTAATAATAATACAACGTATTATTTAAAATAATACATAATAATACCGATAACTCAACAGATTAATTTTAGAATTTTTTTTACCGCTCAAAATAATTTTACAGCTATTAAAATCATTTATATAAATATAAAATTTGGATTTTAAATCATACAAAATTACAAAAATTTATCCAAAATACAAATACTCATCTAAAAATAATCATTAAATATTTAAAAATATATAAAAAATATTTTAAGTAGTATTAAATTTTACGGTCATTACACCCTACTCCCCTTAAAACAAATTCCGTCCTCGGAATTAAAATGACAAGGACGAAATATAAAGATAGATTCAATTCAACTCATATAAGGTTCAAAATATATTGCTTATCCATAAATGAGAAAAGTCATACAAGGCGATTTAAAATAAG
>BQKN01000785.1:0-23561 GCA_022839385.1 Asparagus kiusianus
GAGTCATCTTCAGATGAAGAAATTAAAGAAAAGGAAAGTGCTCACATATGTTTCATTGCACAAGATGAAGTAAGTGACGATGAAGAACTTTTAGATACTTTCAATGAATTATATGAAACTTTTGTGAGATTAAAGACATCACATAATTTTCTTAAAGGTGAAAATAAAAGATTACTTGAAGAAAATTCTGATTTAAATTCCTCTACTTTTTCTAATTCTCAAATAATTGAATTGAAAGAAGAAAATTTTTCTTTACTTAAAGAAAATGAATGTTTATCTATTGAGAATAATTATTTAAAATCAGAATGTAATAATTTAAATATTCGTATTAATAGTTTAGATAAAGATATTTCTTCTTTTAAATCAAGATATGAAGATATATGTTTAAATGTAAGCAACTTTAATAAAGGTAAAGAAAATCTCAATAACATTTTTTCTTTTCAAAAAGAATCACAAAAGACAAAAGGATTAGGTTTTCAAATTAATAAAAATAAATCAAAGAAAACAATTTTTGTAAAACCTTCCTGTGATTTGTATGAATATAGAAATAAAAATTTGTGTAAAAAGAAATCAAAATTCTTTTCAATTTGGGTTCCAAAAGAATTATCTTCTTTACATAAGAATTTTTATATTTCTGATTTTATTAAAAATGTTTGTTTATCATCTAACTATTTAGGCAAATCAAACTCATCTTGGGTTTGGTTTCCTAAAGGCTAATTTAAAGGACCCAATATAGTATGGGTACCAAAATGTAAATATTTATGATTCAGGTACCCAAGAAAGATAGGTGGATTTTGGATAGTGATTGCTCCTAATATATGACTGGAAACATACAATTGTTATCATCTTTTCAAAACAAGGATGGTAGTACCGTTACTTTTGGAGATAACAACAAAGGAAAAGTCATCGGTATTGGATCTGTCGGTAATCCAAACAAACCAATCATTGATAATGTTTTATTAGTTGATGATCTTAAACATAATTTACTTAGTATTAGTCAACTTTGTGATAAAGGTTTTAAAATTATTTTTAAAAAAGAATCATGTTTAATTTATGATATTGATTTAATAACTATTGTTTTTAAAGGTCGTAGAAAGAATAACATATATGTCTTATCTATGAAAAATATTTCAAATGAACATTGTCTTATTGCATCATCTAATGATTCTATTTTATGGCATAAACGTTTTGGACATGTTAACTTTAAACATATGTCTAAGATTTCTAAAAATGATTCAGTAAATGGTTTACCTAAGATGTCTTTTAAAAATAATTTTTGTGATGCATGTCAACAATGAAAAATACACAAATCTTCTTTTAAATCTAAAAATGTAATATCTACAAATAGACCATTAGAATTAATTCACATAGATCTTTTTGGTCCATCTAGAGTAGCATCTTTAAATGGAAGTAGATATGCATTTGTTCTTGTTGATGATTATTCTAGATTCACATGGGTAATTTTTCTTAAACATAAAAATAATACTTTTAATGAGTTTTCTATATTTTGCAAAAGAATTCAAAATAAAAAATCTACTTCTATTATTTCTATACGTAGTGATCATGAAGGTGAATTTGAAAATGAATTATTTGCAAATTATTGTGACAAACATGGTATATCACATATTTTTTCTTTTCCTCGTGCGGCTCCACAAAATGGAGTTGTAGAAAGGAAAAATAGTACTTTACAATAATATGCTAGAACCATGTTATGTGATAGTAATTTACCAAAATATTTTTGGGCAGAAGCTGTATCAACAGCTTGTTATGTATTAAATAGAGTTTTATTAAGACCTATTTTACAGAAAACCTCTTATGAATTATTTTATAACAAAATTCCTAAAGTATCTTACTTTAAAGTTTTTGGTTGTAAATGTTTTATTTTAAACACAAAGGATAACTTAGATAAATTTGATTCTAAATCCGATGAAAGAATTTTTGTTGGATATTCTAATCATAGTAAAGCATATAGAATATATAACAAAAGAACACTAGTTATTGAAGAATCTTTACATGTTTCTTTTGATGAAATTTTTTCAAAATCACCTATTATATTAAATAATGATGATGATATAATTGATACTATTCATGATACTCCTATGATAGATATTACAAAAGATGATAATTTACAAAATGATTTACCTAAAGATTTTGTAGAAGTTAAAAATCATCCACATGATTTAGTTATTGGAAATATTTCTGACAAAGTAACTACTAGATCTTATTTTAATTTGATTGCTCATAATGCTTTTATTTCAACTATTGAACCTAAAAACATTAAAGAAGCACTTTTTGATGATTCATGGATAATTGCTATGCAAGATGAACTTAATCAATTTACTAGAAATAATGTTTGGGATCTTATACCTAGACCTCAAAATAAATCCATTATTGGAACAAAATGGATTTTTAGAAACAAACTAGATGAATTTGGTCATTTTGTTAGAAACAAAACTAGATTAGTTGCTCAAGGTTGTAATCAAGAAGAAGGAATTGATTATGATGAAACTTATGCACCTGTTGCACGATTAGGATCAATTAGAATTTTACTTGCATTTGCATGTTTTATGAATTTTAAATTATTTCAAATGGATGTTAAAAGTGCTTTTCTAAATGGTTTTATAAAAGAAGAAGTTTTTGTAGAGCAACCTCTAGGTTTTGAACATGAAAGTTTTTCAAATCATGTTTTTAAACTTAAGAAAGCATTATATGGTCTTAAACAAGCACCTCGTGCTTGGTATGATAGATTAAAGAAATTTCTTTTAACTTCAGGTTTCGAAATTAGAAAAGTTGGTTCAACATTATTTATTAAGAAAATAAATAAAGATATTTTACTAATTCAAATATATGTAGATGATATTATTTTTGGTTCTACTAACAACAATCTTTGTCAAGAATTTGCTAAGACTATGCAGGATGAATTTGAAATGAGTCACATGGGTGAACTAAATTTCTTCCTTGGACTACAAATTAAATAATTGAAAGAAGGAATATTCATCAATCAAAGCAAGTATGCAAAAGATTTACTCAAACGTTTCGGATTGGAAAATTCAACAAGCAAACCAACACCAATGAGCACCACTACATCACTTTATGTAAAACCCCAAAATTTTTTTATAATGAAATATGTGAATTAATAGTAATAAATATTTCTTTTGTGATATATAATCATATATATATGATGTACATGTTTATCAGTGTTTGGGAACCCATTAAGTAATTATATGTGAGAGGAATCGAGTTATATGACCAGCCTATGAATTTCCTCCCAGCAGGCAGTTTTAGGCGACGCGGTCGACCGCGGTGGTCGACCGTGGCGGTCGACCGCATCGGTCGACCGATCAGCGGTCAGAGAGTTTTTCAGGTTCGGGTTCAAACGGGTTTCAGGTCGGGTTTGTGGTTTAGTATATAGGCTAATAACCCGAGAGAACCCTATTTTCTGATCTGAAATCAAAACCCTAGCCCCCCTCTCTTCCCTAGAACGCTAACTCTCCTTGCTTGGTGATTTGGGAGGAGTTTTTGAGGATTTTCAGTGGGATTGTGAGATTTCAGCGAAGGGGATCAACCTCCTGCAGATCTAGGGATTCATTTCTCACCAAAGGCGAGTAACTTCTCGCCCAACTCCATCCCCTTTTGTTTTCATGTCAAAACTTGAGTTTTTGTTTGGTTTTATGGAGCCAAATTCGTATTTTTGAATAGCTAATAAATCATTATGGCATATACTATGAGATTCAGGTTTTACTTATCTTTAAAAGCTTACCAATGGATTTTATTATAGAGGTCTAGATCTGAATACGTTTTAAAAGGAGAAAAATTCTGTTTTTATTGTTTTAACCATACATAGATCATGTTTAATTATGCTTGGGACCTTGGTAATGATTTCTAAATGTATAAGTTTTCTTTATTTACCTGTTATATGACAACATAAATATACTATGTTGCTGCTTAACTCAAAAAAGAAAATTTTCAGGTTTCAGCTGACAGAAAACCCAGATCTGGGTTCTGTCTGTCTCGCGGTCGACCGCATCGGTCGACCGCTGGGCGCGTAGCAAGGGCAGAGCCCGTCTGCTCTCTACGCGGTCGACCGGGGCGGTCGACCGTGACATCTTGGCGGTCGACCGCACCGGTCGACCGTGAATGTCTCTGCTGAACAGTGAGGTTCGTATCCGTATGAGGTCGACCGGGTCGGTCGACCGCGGCCCAGTTTCATGCACTGTTAGTTTTGCTGTATGTTTCATGTGTTCGGGGGTTTTGCCTCGATTATCTAATACTAGTTTTGGTTTTTGCCATATATCTGTGCATGATAGGTGACTTGAGAGTACCAAATTTAGAATCACATGCCGAGAAGAGTGTGAAACTTGTATAAGTATATCTTTTAACATATCTCCTCGATAATTTGCTATTTGGTCTAGGTATCGGGCAAAACTACATTATTTCAGTCCTCGTGTTGGACTATAATCCATTAAAGTACTCGTGTTGGACTATAATCCATTAAAGTCCTTGTGTTGGACTATAATCCATTTCAGACCTCGTGTGAACATTTACCCACTTGATCATGTGTTGACCATGTGTTGACCATTTGTTAAGTTATGAGTATGACACTTATCTGACTCAGGACATGACACTCATGAAGTTTTAGACCTTTGGCACTTATTTGATTATGACAGAATACAGTAGTTTATGTTCTGAGATGGGTTGCACTCCTCTTTATTATTGTTTCTGTATTTGACTTTGGGTTTGGTATTTAGGGATTTACAATTTGAGATATAAGGTATATACATGAGGGTTTCCTTGTTTGGATTATTTCGCTCGACGTACCTATGCTTGGGTTATAAATTTCTAAATACTAAAATCCCTTTTTAGTTAAGACTTATGTTTTGAGACTTATTATGTATTAACTGTATTTTCATATACAACGAGCCCTATTCCCTTGGGGTTGGTTGTGAAGTTGCTCGCTAGCGCTTTGACGCTCGTTGTCCCTCCCCATTTCAGGTAACGAGCCAGGAACCCGGAGAGTCGCAGGTTGATGGCGACACTCTTTAGTGTTTAGCTGTCTAGTTATGCTTATGCTGGAGCTCCACTATAGATTTTGTTAGACATTTGAGAGTATTGTTCTAGAAGTTGTAAAGGCTGTGTGCCTTATTTCCTTCTTGTCAGATATTTGTATTTGAGACTTGTTGACTACTCCAGTTTATTTATTCAGACATTGACTATGTATTTCCATTTGTTGGATGATGAGGTATTTATTTGATCATTATCATTTCATCAACCCTTCGTGTATTATCTTTTACTTGCTTTTGTACCTACACCTGTTTTTAACTCTACTAGATATATGTTAATTGTGATGGTGAAACATGTTTTTACAAGGTGTGGTGCATGGCAGGTTTTACATTCTTGGTTTCACCTTGGACTGCAGCCTTGTGTGAACCCAGGGGCGTCACAGTTGGTATCAGAGCTCTAGTTCCTGTATCCTTAGGATCATCCTGTGTCGAGTCGTGGAGCTAGGATAGAGTTTCTTAGGATTCATGTATAGAGTCCGCAAGGATTTCCTAGTATGAGTGAGGACGATATATGCGTATATCTCAAAAATTTGAGAATTTTTTTTTATGATAACTATTTTTGAATAAGTTTAAAGTAATTGTGCAAATACTATATGTTGTGAAAATTGTATTGTTATACGCTATTTATAAAGTTCTAGTTTGACTCATGAACTTTTATTTTTCTTACCATCAGGGAGAGAGATGGCAGGACGTGGTAGACCTCGTACCAGGAGAGCTAGCCAGGCGGAGTCACAGCAGACTCCATCAGAGCAGCAGCCAGCTCAGTCTGAGCCTCAGCAGGCTCCACCCAAGCCGCAGCAGGCTCCTCAGTATTTGGTGGACATTATGGCCCCTCTTATTGCCCGGATAACAGCTAGTGAGGAGTTGGTGACGACTCATATAACATCACCGACACCACCACCACCACCGGTAGCTCAGCAGCAGAGGATACCTGTCGTTCCTGTCAGAGAGAGACCCCCAGAGGTCACGCCTGCAGCCATTCCTCTAGCAGTCCCAGATAGAGCCACAGAGCAGGAGGCTTGTCTCCGTATGGTGGAGAGATACCAAAAGACGAGGGCACCAGAGCTCCAGGGGTCACCAGACCCTCTTGCAGCCCATAAGTGGAAGGAGGATGTGAGCAATATCCTCGATATACTCGGTGTAGATTCAGTTCAGAAGCAGAGACTGGCATCCTACATCCTGAAGGGAGATGCCGGGAGGTGGTACCGACTCCAGTTTACTCCAGAGCAGAGGATGACCCTCACATGGGAGGACTTCATATACTTCTTTGATGGGCAGTACATTTTTTCTGCAGCACGGACTGGGAAGGAGCTTGAGTTGTCCCGGTTGACTCAGGGGGACATGACAGTTGCAGACTTTTAGAGCAGGTTCATGGAGTTTCTACATTTCACGGGCATGTGGCAGACGGGAGAGCGTCAGGCTCAGATGTTCTTAGCTGGGCTTCGCCCTAATCTCCGACAGTACCTCGTGTCGAGGAGGTTTTATTCAGTTAGGGAGGTAGCTGAGGCTGCCACTTCTCAGGAGATTGAGACTTCTATGTTCCAGAAGGACAAGGAAGGGAAGGCCAAGACAGGACAGAGTGGGGAGCAAGAACAAGAGATCCTTTGCTGGTCATCAGCAGCAGCATCAGGGCCCTCATAAAATGGGACCCCAGCAGGATCAGAGAGCACATCAGCAGCGCAAGTTTCAGGGATCTTGCTTTAACTGTCACAAGATCGGGCATAAGGCATCAGAATGTCGTAGCGTATCAGCAGGAGCCCAGCAGGACAAGGGCCCAAACCAGCAGCAGCAGCAGCGCCAGCAGGGCAGAGTTCAGGGCCAGCAGAACAGGCTTGAGGCACCGCCAGCAGCTCAGAGGACTGAGGGGCAGATTCGAGTAGTTCAGGATGTTCCTCAGGGGCAGATTATCCCATATTCTCCACCACCATCAGCAGAGCAGTCTTCAGCCACGGGCAGGGTATATGTAGTAGTTCCCCGTGATCATGGAGCCAGCGGAGCCGTAGTGGAGGGTACGTTCTTTGTGAACTCTCTTCCCGCCCGTATTCTTTTCGATTCGGGAGCTTCGCATTCCTTCATCTCGCATGCATTTATGACTAGACTCCAGCTCGTAGCTCAGCCTCTAGACACCCCTCTATATGTTTCCACCCCTTTAGGTGAGGTATCGCTTCTGGAGAGCGTTTGTAGGAGGTGTACCGTCAGTCTAGACGAGTCGGAGTTCATAGTGGATTTGATAGTGTTGCATATGTCCGAGTTTGATGTCATTCTTGGTATGGATTGGTTGTCTTCCTACCATATTAGTATTGACTGCTTTGCGAAGACAGTCAAGTTGCGAGCGTCCGACGAGTCCGAGATGATTGTAGCCACCTCTCAGGGCAACTGATTTGCGGGGTCATTTCTGGTGTACATCGAGGAGGTGATGCGACGGGATCAGGGTGCTGAGTTATTGGAGACGAGAGTCGTCTCGGATTATCAGGATGTCTTTCAGGACATACCTGGGTTACCTCCTGTGAGAGAGGTAGAGTTTTGTATCGAGTTGCAGCCAGGCACAGCCCCGATATCCCGTGCACCCTATCGCATGGCACCAGCTGAGATGAGGGAGCTTCAGACCCAGTTGGACGAGTTGCTAACTTAGGGTTTTATTCGCCGGAGTCATTCTCCGTGGGGCGCACCGGTCCTCTTCGTGAAGAAGAAGGATGGTAGTATGAGATTATGCATAGATTATAGAGAGTTAAACAAGGTCACGATCCGGAATAGGTACCCACTACCTAGGATTGATGATTTGTTTGACCAGTTACAGGGAGCACAGTATTTCTCGAAGATTGATCTTCGTTCTGGCTATCATCAGCTATGGGTTCGGGAGATGGATATTCCCAAGACCGCTTTTCTTACTCGATATGGGTCCTTCGAGTTCCTGGTCATGCCATTTGGGTTAACCAATGCACCCACGGTATTCATGGATTTGATGAACCGGGTTTTTCGTCCCTTCTTAGATCAGTTTGTGATTGTTTTCATCGATGATATACTCATTTACTCGAGATCAGAGGCAGAACACGAGGAGCATCTACGAGTAGCTTTGAAGACTCTGCAGGATCACCAGTTGTATGCTAAGTTCAGCAAGTGCGAGTTCTGGCTTTCAGAAGTCAGATTCCTTAGCCATGTTATCAGTCGAGAGAGTATAGAAGTGGATCCGGCTAAGGTCGCAGCAGTCCTTGATTGGGAGCCACCGAAGACGGTGACATAGATTCGCAGCTTTTTGGGTTTGGCAGGTTACTACAGAAAGTTCATTCAGGACTTCTCGAAGATTTCGATGCCGATCACACGCCTTATGAAGAAGGGTGTACAGTTCATATGGAGCATGGAGTGCCAGAAGGCCTTTGATATTTTGAAGGTTAAGTTGACTACAGCGTCGGTTCTGACTATTCCGAGCGGCGACAGGACATTCGTTGTGTATACGGATGCATCATTAGCAGGCTTGGGAGGCGTATTGATGCAGACTTAGAGGGTAGTAGCCTATATCTCACGGCAGTTGAGGGTGCATGAGCAGAACTATCCCACTCATGACTTGGAGTTAGTAGCGGTGGTATTTGCACTGAAGTCATGGAGGCACTACCTATATGGAGTGCAATTTGAGTTGTTCACAGACCACCAGAGTCTGAAGTACCTCTTTTCCCAGAAGGAACTCAACCAGAGACAGAGGAGATGGATTGAGTTTATTAAGGACTACGAGTTCGCGATCCAGTATCATCCGGGGAAGGCGAACGTCGTGGCAGATGCTTTAAGCAGGAAGCGCCGACATCGGGTTTCGGCTTTGAGGTGTTCGCTGCATCGGGATCTTATCACTCTTAGCCAGTTTGACTTCAGACCTGAGGTTGGTGGTACCAGTGCATTCTTAGGAGCTATGTCAGTGCAGCCATCTTGGAGTGACAGGGTTGTCAGAGCACAGTTGGAAGACTCTTGGATTCAAACCCGTAAGGGGGAGATTTCCAAAGAGCCTAAGGCGGACTGGACCATTGGAGCAGATGGAGGATTGCGGATGAAAGGTAGACTGGTTATGCCAACCAGTGCCGAGCTGAAGAGGGAGTTATTTGATGAGGCGCACCGTACTCGGTACACAGTACATCCAGGGACTACCAAGATGTACAAAGACCTGAAGAGGCATTTCTGGTAGAGTGGTATGCGGAGAGAGATTGCAGACTATATGGCTAGATGTTTTACCTGTCAGCAGGTGAAGGCAGAGTATCAGAGACCGGCAGTGACACTTTAGCCTTTACCCATTCCAGAGTGGAAGTGGGCAGACATTTCTATGGATTTTATTGTGGGGTTGCCGAAGTCGAAGAAGGAGAATGATTCTGTTTGGGTGATAGTGGACCGATTGACGAAGTCAGCACATTTCATTCCGGTGAGGACCACTTATACAGCCGAGACTTATGCGAGGATCTTCATTCGGGAGATAGTTCGACTTCACGGGGTTCCGGACACGATCGTGTCGGATCGAGGATCGGTTTTCACTTCACATTTTTGGAGGAGTTTCTAGGAATCATTTGGCAGCAGGCTATCCTACAGCAGTGTATTCCACCCCCAGACGGATGGCCAGACGGAGAGGGTGAATCAGGTGTTGGAGGACATGTTGCGGGCATATGTCATTGACTTCCAAGGCAGTTGGGAGGATCATATTCCACTGGTAGAGTTCGCTTATAACAATAGTTATCAAGCGACGATCGGTATGGCCCCGTATGAAGCATTGTACGGGAGACCTTGTAGGTCACCGATATGTTGGGCCGAACCGGAGGACAGCTTGATGCTTGGGCCAGAGCTAGTGAGGCAGACTACTGAGAAGGTAGCTTTGATCAGGGAGCGGATTCTAGCCGCTCAGAGTCGGCAGAAGAGTTATGTAGATAAGAGGCGGAGACCCCTAGAGTTTCAGATTAGAGATTTGGTTATGCTTAAGGTATCGTCTATGAAAGGCGTGTAGCGATTCGGGAGGCGAGGGAAGCTTGCACCGAGATATATTGGGCCTTTTTAGATCCTAGAGCGCATTGGAGCTGTGTCATACAGACTAGATCTTCCAGCATCTATGTCTAGTATACACAACGTGTTTCTTATTTCTATGCTCAAGAAGCACTTGCATGATGAGGAGCAGCAGCGAGTATTGGATGCACCGGAGATCGAGCTTCAGGATGACTTTTCTACCATTGAGATTCCGGTTCGTATACTTGCCAGGGAGGACAAGAGACTCAGGAATAAGGTGATTCCCTTAGTAAAGGTTTAGTGGAACCGAGGAGGCATTGAGGAAATTTCTTGGGAGCACGAAGAGGACATTCGTCGCGATTACCCACACTTGGTTGAGTAGGTAAATTAATTCTTATTGTGTTATATGTCTTAACTTATGTGTATATCTTTGGTTATGTTTACATTTAACGCTAGAATGAGGATACTTTCACTTAATTTTTAATCTTTTGGAACACATGGTATATGTATGGGGGGTTCCTTGTTTGGATTTTTCGCCCGATGTACTAGTTCCACTAGATTAGGATTTGAGCGAGAATATTATCATTTTAGATCGTTAAGGGTAAATATCTCTATATGTTATCTAGCAATTCATATTTCTAGATTCGTATAATTTTTGAATTTCGAGGACGAAATTCTTTTAAGGGGGGAAGAATGTAAAACCCCGAAATCTTTTTATAATGAAATGTGTGAATTAATAGTAATAAATATTTCTTTTGTGATATATAATCATATATATATGATGTACATGTTTATCAGTGTTTGGGAACTCATTAAGTAATTATATGTGAGAGGAATCGACTTATATGACCAGCCTATGAATTTCCTCCCAGCAGGCAGTTTTGGGCGACGCGGTCGACCGCGGCGGTCGACCGATTAGCGGTCAGAGAGTTTTTCAGGTTTGGGTTCAAACGGGTTTCGGGTCGGGTTTGTGGTTTAGTATATAGGCTAATAACCCGAGAGAACCCCATTTTCTGATCTGAAATCAAAACCCTAGCCCCCGTCTCTTCCCTAGAACCCTAACTCTCCTTGCTTGGTGATTTGGGAGGAGTTTTTGAGGATTTTCAGCGGGATTGTGGGATTTCAGCGAAGGGGATCAACCTCCTGCAGATCTAGGGATTCATTTCTCACCAAAGGCGAGTAACTTCTTGCCCAACTCCACTCCCTTTTGTTTTCATGTCAAAACTTGAGTTTTTGTTTGGTTTTATGGAGCCAAATTCGTATTTTTGAATAGCTAATAAATCATTATGGCATATACTATGAGATTCAGGTTTTACTTATCTTTAAAAGCTCACCAATGGATTTTATTATAGAGGTCTAGATCTGAATACGTTTTAAAAGGAGAAAAATTCTGTTTTTATTGTTTTAACCATACATAGATCATGTTTAATTATGCTTGGGATCTTGGTAATAATTTCTAAATGTGTAAGTTTTCTTTATTTACCTGTTATATGACAACTTAAATATACTATGTTGCTGCTTAACTCAAAAAAGAAAATTTTCAGGTTTCAGCTGACAGAAAACTCAGATCTGGGTTCTGTCTGTCTCGCGGTCGACCGCATCGGTCGACCGCTGGGCGCGCAGCAAGGGCAGAGCCCGTCTGCTCTCTGCGCGGTCGACCGGGTCAGTCGACCGCGACAGCTTGGCGGTCGACCGCACCGGTCGACCGTGAATGTCTCTGCTGAACAGTGAGGTTCGTATCCGTATGCGGTCGACCGGGTCGGTCGACCGCCGCCCAGTTTCGTGCACTGTTAGTTTTACTGTATGTTTCATGTGTTCGGGGGTTTTGCCTCGATTATCTAATACTAGTTTTGGTTTTTGCCATATATCTGTGCATGATAGGTGACTTGAGAGTACCAAATTTAGAATCACATGCCGAGAAGAGTGTGAAACTTGTATAAGTATATCTTTTCACATATCTCCTTAATAATTTGCTATTTGGTCTAGGTATCGGGCAAAACTATATTATTTCAGTCCTCGTGTTGGACTATAATCTATTAAAGTCCTCGTGTTGGACTATAATCGATTAAAGTCCTTGTGTTGGACTATAATCCATTTCAGACCTCGTGTGGACATTTACCCACTTGACCATGTGTTGACCATGTGTTGACCATTTGTTAAGTTATGAGTATGACACTTATCTGACTCAGGACATGACACTCATGAAGTTTTAGACCTTTGGCACTTATTTGATTATGACAGAATACAGTAGTTTATGTTCTGAGATGGGTTACACTCGTCTTTATTATTGTTTCTATATTAGACTTTGGGTTTAGTATTTAGGGATTTACAATTTTAGATATAAGGTATATACATGAGGGTTTCCTTGTTTGGATTATTTCGCTCGACGTACCTATGCTCGGGTTGTAAATTTCTTAATACTAAAATCCCTTTTTAGTTAAGACTTGTGTTTTGAGACTTATTATGTATTAACTGTATTTTCATATACAACGAGCCCTATTCCCTTGGGGTTGGTTGTGAAGTTGCTCGCTAGCGCTTTGACGCTCGTTGTCCCTCCCCATTTCAGGTAACGAGCCAGGAGCCCGGAGAGTCGCAGGTTGATGGCGACACTCTTTAGTGTTCAGCTGTCTAGTTATACTTATGTTGGAGCTCCACTATAGATTTTGTTAGACATTTGAGAGTATTGTTCTAGAAGTTGTAAAGATTGTGTGCCTTATTTCCTTCTTGTCAGATATTTGTATTTGAGACTTGTTGACTACTCCAGTTTATTTATTCAGACATTGACTATGTATTTCCATTTGTTGGATGATGAAGTATTTATTTGATCATTATCATTTCATCAACCCTTCGTGTATTATCTTTTACTTGCTTTTGTACCTACACCTGTTTTTGACTCTACTAGATAGATGTTAATTGTAATGGTGTGTATGTAGGAAAATTGCAATGAAGAGAAGAAAAGAAATTTGACTTTGATTCCTTTAATCTCGGTTACAACTTGATTACAAAAGAGAGGAGAACGAATTTGGTTCTCCCCTTTGTTTAAAACTTGACGGACCTCTTGATGATCGCGTTCTTGAAGAACAACGCGAGGGTCGCGTTCTTGAAGAATAACGCGAGGGTCGTGTTTGGATTTGTAAACGTTAGGCCGAGGCCTTCGTTTAAATGATGAAACAGACCCCCGAGGGTCATGTTTGTGTTGAACGCGCCCCTGAGGGCCGCGTTTGGTTGGTGAAATAGACTCTTGCGAGTCATGTTCCTTTTGAACGCGCACTTGAGGGCCGCGTTTATTTTTGGCAGCTTCCTTCTGAGGGCTGCGTTTTGAAGAAACAACGCGCCACTCAGGGTCGCGTTTCAGCTGTATTAGCCGAGGCTCGTAGTCGGGCTCATTGCCGTGAAGCGAGCGTTCTGCTTTAGGAACGCTAGGCTCGGGTAAAATTTTAGAAACGCGATCTTCGCGTTGGGCCAACATTCGGCTTTCACGTAAGTGTGCTCGTCGTATGGATCTTCTCCGTCTGCGAGCGGCGTTCTTCTTGGCTTGTTTCAAAGCCTTAGCAGCAGCATCATTGACGTTTATGGAGCTCATCTCCTCTATAGGCCGTTTATGGCCTGAAGCACGTCGTGCAGACGCGGATGTGGGATCTTCAACCAGCAGAGCCAGTTTAAGTTCCTGGCCGAAGGAGAGGGCTTTCTTCGGAGTTTCCACAACAGAGTTGATCTCCTTGGAGATCTTGCGGACATCGTGCTTAGCCTTGGGGCTCAGCGATCCAGAGGATAAGGCTTCCTCGTATTTTGCTTGATCAAACTCTACAACGAGAGTTTCTACAGTCGTTCCCATGAGGTGGACGTCGGACTGCACCACCACTTCTTTATCGGAAAAGCTAGTCCCTAGCGGAGTCGCCATCTTTTGTATGTAGAAAAATTACAATGAAGAGAAGAAAAGAAATTTGACTTTGATTCCTTTAATCTCGGTTACAACTTGATTACAAAAGAGAGGAGAACGAATTTGGTTCTCCCCTTTGTTTAAAACTGGGTTCTTCTCGGTGGTGATGGAATGCCTCATTCGAATGCTCGCGTCGAAATTGCTCTCCGTTGACGATCCGACCGTACTATCTCGTGGGAACGATTAAACTTCTGTGGAAAGTTTTATAAGTAATTCTTTGACGAGTTTAAGAACTCTGAACGAGTTAAAACTCTATGGATAGAGTTGTTAGAACCGAGGATTCGGTTAATGACCAAGCGGATATTCTGCTGTTGAAGAATCCTTTTAGATTTGATCTTCTGAACTTAATTCAAAAATCCTATCCCCAAGTATTTCGTCTCCCTTGCCTCTCTGTGCGGTTGAGATCCGAATCGCCTCCAAACCTGTGCGGTTTAGATGCTGGAAAAATCCCCTCCTTAGCTCACTTTTCCATTCCAAAAAGCCAGCCCTTAACTCAGTTGAGTTTGTTGAGTTTTTATAGGGGGATCAGAGGCTGTAACTGTCCTCTAAATCCGCTCCTAAGTGGGCGTGATTTCCTCAGATCGTGGGGAAAACAGATCTGGAACCGTTCGACTCAGGTTTGAATGAGTCAAACGCCCAATCTGGCGTTCAGAACCCCAACTCCGCGTCTTAGAATTGAGACGCGAGGTTGGGTGTTGACTGAACACCAATGAACGCGAGGGTCGCTCGTGTTTTGCTTGCTGCAGCTTGGAAACGCTGAGGTCGGGTGTTGATTGAACCTCAAGAACGCGAAGGTTGTTCGCATTTGACTTGTTATAACTTGGAAACGCTGAGGTCGTGTGCACTTCCAGAGTTGTAACGCGGGGATGACTTCGGCGTTTTAGAAGAAGTTAGTTGACTTGTAACCTCTTCTGTAAGGTGTTGCAAGGACCGTCGTTCAGTAATCCTCGCTTGAGCTGTTGTGGGGTGTGAAAGTCGTCAAATTGTAACTCTCACTGTTGACTGTGAAGACCACTGAATAGAGTTTTTATCAGCTGTCAGAAGCGTCGTTGAATTGTAACCCTTCTCGATCTGTGTGAAAAGTCCTCCATTTGCAACCTTCGTTTGTTGGCACGAAAGCTATCTGATTGTAGCTTTCATTGTTGAAACTTGATGAGAATCAGTGAATATTTGCCCACAGCTCTCTACCAAGAAACTCACCAACTAAGTCCAACCTTTTATTTCTGAAATCATTACACTGCTCATCAGCATCTCTAATAGTTGCTAATATAATATTGGTCATGTTGTTGTCGCAACCATCAAGATCAATCATCTCAAACATGCGGTCGTGTTTGTAGCGATTATAATGCTGCGGATGTAATGATCTAGAAATCTCTTCTGTTTCGATTGTAATGATGAATTCTGCTTCTCGATTTGAAGGAACCATTGCCTTGTAATCTTGTGGGGATCAGCTATCTATTGTGATTTTAGACATCCTACATGGTGAAACATGTTTTTGCACGGTGTGGTGCATGGCAGGTTTGACATTCTTGGTTTCACATTGGACTGCAGCCTTGTGTGAACCCAGGGGCGTCACACTTGACAAAGATGAAAATGGTAAGAATGTTGATCAAAAGCTCTATCGAGGTATGATTGGATCACTTCTTTACATTACTGCAAGTAGACCTGATATTATGTTTAGTGTATGTTTATGTGCAAGATTTCAATCTAATCCTAAAGAATCACATCTTAAAGCAGTAAAAAGAATTTTTAGATATATTAAAGATACTACAAATTATGGTTTATTTTATCCAAAACATAGTTCATTTGATTTAATATCATATAGTGATGCTGATTTTGCCGGATGTAAATCTGATAGAAAAAGTACAAGTGGAACATGTCATTTCTTAGGACATTCACTTGTATCTTGGTTTAGTAAAAAACAAAATTCAGTATCATTATCAACAACTGAAGCTGAATATATTGCTGCAAGTCTTGCATGTGCTTAAATATTATGGATGAAACAAACATTATCTGATTATGACCCATATCATCCATTATGTGTGATAATTCTAGTGCAATTAATTTATCTAAAAATCCTATTCAACATTCACGTACAAAATACATTGATATTAGACATCATTTTTTTCGTAATCATGTGCTTAAAGGTGACATTTCATTAGAATTTATACCTACGGATAAACAAATAGCAGATATATTAACAAAACCCCTAAAAGAAGAAATTTATGTTAAATTAAGAAGGGAATTAGGTATATGTTCAATTGAAGATTTAAATTAAAATTTTAAAACAAACACATATGCATTTATACACTTAATAGTCGACTAATTTGACTTATAGTCGACTACATGCACAAGTCTTGCATATAAGTTTTTCTGTAAATTACAGTGTAGTCGACTACTTGCCTTTATAGTCGACTACTCTATGTTAAAATCTTAAAATCAACTTTCTGTTGTTTATAGTGTAGTCGACTACAATACAGATTAGTCGACTACTCTGAGTTCTAAAAATCATCTTTCTGTCGAGTACAGTGTAGTCGACTATTCTTACTATTAGTCGACTACTGATTCTGAACTCTCAGTTTTACAGTTTTTAAAAGCTTATTGGTTCAAACCCAAAACTTAATACCCAATACCCATTTCAGTTAAGTAAAGCTCATCTCAACCATAGATTTTTAACTCTATCAATCCTAACCATAAATTTAAGATCAAATCTTAACCCTACATTCAATTAACTATCAAATCTGAACCATACATTGTATTTTCTATTTAAAAGATAAAGTAAAAAAATCTAAAACTACCCACTAACTCTACTAAAAACCGAACCCTCATCTTCCTCTCTTCGGAACCCACGAATCCAGGTTAGGGCCTTTTCATTTTTCTCAAATTTTCATCAAAATCTTCATCTTTTCTCTGAAATCTGTCAACTATCAAGATCAGTAGTCGACTACTCCAAGTTCTAGTCGACTAATCTAGGGTTTCAACAGTTTAGGGTATATTTCTAAACTTGATCTTTGAATTTTTGGTTATTTATCTATCTAATCATGTCTAGATCTAAGAAAGCTAAGCAAACCCATACTTCTGTCAATGATGAAATCATCATCTATTTAAAAAGTCCTGATTTATTAGAAGAATTTAACAAAATATCAACATTTGAAGTTCTTCCAGGACGATTTGTGAAATTTGATGATTTTATACCCTGGAACTTTGGTTCATATTTTGAAAATATGGGATTGCTTGAATTATTCTCTGCTGAAAATAGAAAACCCACATATCCATTTCTTGTGCAATTGTTCTATACTAATATAGAACGTGTGAGAACTATTAGTGGTTCAGAAAAACTTAAAACTCTTGTTAAAGGAATAGAGATTGACTTAACTACTAAGTCAATTAGTAAAATTTTCAATATTCCTTATCAAGGAGTTTCTCTTAGGTCTGTTAGGATGAATGATTCAGATCTGTTATCTAATCATATATTTCTTCCTGGATATGGCAAACCTTTAAATAACTCAAACAAACTTCGTCCAATTCCTAGGTTCATTGCACGAATCCTAGCCTAAAACTTATTTCTAAAAACTGGGAGTTTTCATTTTATTTCCCTAGATTTAGCAAAATCTCTATATGCTATAATGGAAAATATTCAAGTTAATTAGGCTGAAGTTTACTTTGATAAACTTTTGACTATTCCAAGAGGATTTCTTCCTTATGGTGCATTTTTAACAAAAATCTTTGACAAATTTCATGTGGATCTCCAATCTAAAAATTCTGTTATTCGTTTCATTGAATTCTTTGATTCCAATGCCCTAACTAGGATGAAATTGACTAATTTTGAAATTCAAGAATAAAATCCTCAAAATGAACCTCATCAAGAAGAAATTCCACAAGAATTTCCACAATCTTCAACTTAAGCAGGAGCTTCTTCTAGTCAACCACCACCATTTCCTACAGAACCATCATGCTTTTCAGACGTGCAATACAACACTTTAAGTGCACGTATTCTTGAACTTAAAACTGGTCAAAGAGCTCTATATTCCCAGAACTCATACATCATTAGTAATCAAGAAGAGCTAATCAAGAAGTTTGAAGACTTGGACATAAAGCTTAATGCATATTTTCAAGGACAGCAACCTCCTCCAGCACCTTAAGATGTTTTTATGTTAAGTTTCAAAACAATTATGTTATTCTGTTTAAGTATCAAAAACTATGTGGTTGTGAGTTGTTAGGACTTATGTAATATGTTATTTATGTTGCTACTATGTCACTTATGTTGATTGTGTGTTTTTCTTATCTATGATAATGTTTGGTTAGATAATACATGTGCTACATATTTTAAACAGATCATGGTGATGAACATTGTGGAACTTTTGGTCTTTATGGCAAGTCTTTGCCTACCTATTTGGATGAGTGAAGTTATGGACTATGTTCATAACCTGGATGATTTGTTTGAAGTATTAGCTCATATTGAAGAAATAATGTCATGTTTAGCATAGATGTTTTTCCTCTTTTTGTTGATAACAAAGGGGGAGAAATAGTATTGTTATGTAAGTATTGTTATGAATTGTTATAGACTTATATTTGACTCATATTTGCATACATGCAGGGGGAGTAAGTATGGTTATTTCATTATGTTTTAATCTTATTATAAAATATATACTTATGCATAAATTATTTGTTATCATCAAAAAGGAGGAGAATGTTGAATATCATATCTCCATGATAGTATTTTGATGATAACAATTTATACAGTGTGTGCACTAACTTTTATATGTAGATTTTACTATCAGAATATGAACAAGTGCAAGATGTTTTCAAGGCATTATGAAGTAAAAAAAATGAAGAACAGATGAGATAATGTATTTTACATTTTCTTTACTTAAAATTATTGTACAAGCCTTGATCACACACATGCACACACACACAATATTAGAACACACTAACACAGGCTTAGTGTGTTGGTTAACTATACAAATCCCCTATGTTAACCATTAGAATTATAGTTAAAACTTGTTTATAAAATCAGTTTAGTTTATAATTTTTACTCTTAGTAGTCGACTAATTAGAATAGTAGTCGACTACTCATGTATAAAACTTAAATATATGTTTCTGTTATTTTACAGTATAGTCGACTAGTGTAGATTGTAGTCGACTACTCAGGTGTTTTACAGAAACATAAGTTTCTGTCTTTTTACAGTATAGTCGACTAATCAACATTATAGTCGACTACTGAACGTAAATTTTATTTTATCAGTTTCTGTCAAAATACAGTGTAGTCGACTAATGAGCATTGTAGTCGACTACTGAGAAATTTTCTGAATGCACAGAGTCTGTTTGAACTCAGTGTAGTCGACTAATGTGTATTGTAGTCGACTACAGATACAGTTTTTCCAGATTTCAAAGTTTGAATTTATGACTATTTATAGCCGTTTTTAAACGTTTTTAAAGTTCAAAAAATTATCTTTTCAAGGGCTATAAATAGGTTATTTGTTTAGAAAAAATGCAGAGACTTACATACCCATAAGCTTTGATCTTTGTGCATTTTTTCAAGTAAAAAATATTCAGATTTTGAGAAAAAGAGAAGTTTCTGAAATTGCCTCTGAACATTATTCAAATACCTATTGTTTAGCCAATTTACAGAGGTTAAAAGAATCCTAAGCCACTGCTACACTTCACTACACATTCAAGGCTTATACGATCAATTGTGTTCTTGCTTCAAAAAGGATTTCTCTCGGGTTTGAGAGGGTTAATCTCTTGGTTTAGAGATTGGTGTGCAAATTAGCAAGGTATTTATCAATTGGTGTTGCAATTTGTAGGGACTTGCAAATTGGTCAGGTTTGCGTTTGATTTTGTAAGTTTATTCAAAATCATAGTGGAAACTCTCAAGCGGGATTTGCTTGGGGACTGGATGTACACCAGTTTGGTAGAACCAGTATAAATCCTTGTGTTTGTGATTGTGAATTTCTGAGATTGCCATTTTTCTTTGCAAATTATAATATACTTTGCATAAATTTTAAAAGAATACTATTCACCCCCATCTAGTGTTCAAATGTATCTATTTCAGATCCTACAGTAACCCCAAAGGAGAATAATAACTTTGAATAAATAAAATTTCTCTTTTCAATATTTTCTTTTTGGATACGAAAGTCTTATTTGTTTTTCTATTTAAAAGGAGTCATGTAATCCCAAAGGAGAATAATAACTTTGAATCAATAAAATTTCTCTTTTCGATATTTTCTTTGTGGATACGAAGATTGTTCTTTGTGGATTTAGATAACACCCTTGGTGGATTCTGAGGCCATCATTTTCGCGCTGCGTTAATTGGTATCAGAGTATTGTTCCTCCGATCCAATGACAGGTGATGAAGCCCCTATTTTTCGAACTGAGTTTGACGTGTTGAAAACTGGTGTTAATCAGATGAAGATTGTAGTAGAGCGACTTGCGTCGGCAGTAGAGCATCTGAACACGAGATGGGTTTGAAATCGCGTTGATGGTCGTCAGCGACGTGATTCGACTCCACATGATGAATTCAATAGCGACAATGACCCTAAGTAAGACCTTGGAGTTGGGAAGAGCACTAAAGAAGCAATAAAGAAAGAAGAATCACCTCCAGAGCACAATATCTTCTGCACGAGGTGCACTGTGATGCAGAAGATTTATGATGTTATTATTAACAATCATAGTAGAAAGAATCTTGTCTCTCAGCGTATGATGAATAAGTTAGGTTTGAAGACAGAGAAACACCCACCTCTCTATAAGATCGACTGGATTCACAATGATAATGATGTGCAGAACGATGAGATGTGTCGTGTACCTTTTTCTATTGGTCACAAATATTTTGATGATGTGTTGTGTGATGTGGTTGAGATGGATACTTGTCATATGCTTTTAGGTAAGCCATGGCAATTTGATATTAGAGCTACCCACAGAAGTAGAGACAATGTTTATATCTTCAAGAAAGATGGACGCTGAATTGTACTTCTGCCTCTTACAGAAAAGAAGCTATCTAAGATGAAAGCTACTAAGGAAAAGAAACCTTTGGTGGCAAACAACAAGACTTTAGAAGAAAACTTGAAGCAATCTGAAGAGGTCTATGACTTGGTTGTAACCGAAAAAGAAGAACATGCCCCTACCGAAATTCCTCCTAAGGTGAAAACAATCGTTATGCATGAGATTCATTTTGGTGATATGATAGTAAAGATGGATGATATGCATGATATTCTCAAAGGGGTTAAGAGTGATATTACACATATTGATGTTGTCCCGATGGAGGAGAAGGATAAATTCACAAAAAGACTCCCTATAATAAAAGAAACAAATTGTGAATCAAAATTGAATTTGTTTCCTAATCTAATTTGACTCTAAAATTGAATTTATTTCCTAATCTAAATAGACTCTAACTTTATTACTAAAAATAAACTAAAGACTGATTATTTTCAGATTTCAGCCAAAACTGAGTGTAACTGATGAGATTTTTAAAATCTGACAATCTAGTTGGCTCCGTATCGTCGAGATAGGCGATTTACATATATAATATGTTAGATCCAAACAGGGTTAAAATACGTATACATCTGTATTTAACTCGTGATTGTCTGCACCCCCATGAAATTGTGAGTTAAGCGTCCTACATCACATATCTATGAACAAATATGCATAAATGGACCAATTTGATTGCCACAAATACAAGACGTGCTGTCTAGATCCAAACAGGGTTAAAAACCTAAGGCCCAACCCAATTCAAAGAGCGGGCTGACTCTTATGTAGACGCTTTCCATGTGCAAAAGCCCCACACCGAAAGCAACCTGTCACCTCGGACGTAGCTATCCCACGATGCACCCACTAAACACCCAATCCATGGGCCCAAGCCCTCATGCACGAATGCCAGATGCCCACACAACCGACGATCGTGATGACTTGTTTCCATTTTAGGAAACCTTTTGAAGGGAATCTGCAGGGTTCGATCTTGCCTGAAATAAGGAGACCACAACGTGACACTTTAACATTTGATTAGACGCAGTTTTGACGTCCGATCCTTAATGGAGGCAGTGCATAGAGTGCTGTGGGCTATTGATTTGATTGGTGATAGACTGGTTAGTGTTTTTTAAGGAGTCGGGTGTCGTGTCACCGCCGGTGAGGATAATAATAGATGTAATCTTCTTCGAGAAACAATATTTTTGATTCTGTTACTGGAGAAGACTGGAAACAGTAAACATTGATTTGGACAGTGATGGAACGCACACAGAGTAGTAAAATAGTTTGATGTGGAATCAATATTGACATGACTTTTGATTTGATTGTGGGTGGATTTTGTCTGGAGACAGCCTTATCCTATTATTTAGAGAAGTTGGGCCTGGGCCATCAGTATTTTGTACGAGTAGTGGACGATTATATCTGGGCTTTCAGATGGGCTTGGTTTTTTGACTACGCTCCTGCTTCGTAATGTGTATATTGGACACACGTAAAGCCTAGAAATTAATATTGTTAGTAGCTGGTTGCCATAGGCTCTGGGGAGGTTCTTATGGAAAAGTTATTGTATAAAAAGTTTGATTCCAGTGGTTATCACAAAACTATCTATTTTGTGAAAGAAATCATCCTATTTTTTTGATAATATAATCATCCTATTTTTGATAATATAATCATCCTATTTTTATAGTGTAAAGTATGAATAATTTTTGAAAATGCAATGCCGAAAGTATATTATGGTTGTATGGTATTAAACTACTAAGGATCACCCGGTGTGAATCCCTTTTATGGAGATCAAGACCCAAAAATAGCTCTACAGAACCAGATAGGAGCCCATTACCGCGCCGAGTGGGCTTAATTCGTAGGACATTGACCCGACCCACAAGTACTTTACGAAACCCATTGGTGAGGTTACCGCACTCTCTCTCGCGGGCAATTGGCTTTGACTCGAGGGCGAGTCCAGTAAAGTTACCGCACTCTAACCCCAGATCGGATCCAATGATCCAGTGCGAGTTCCGGCATCCAGTCGCCTGTTCTTAACTGAAACCTCGCAGCTATTTAAACCCACGGGCCCCCCTCCCCCAAAATACGCAGCCTAATTCAGGGCTTAGGGTTTTTCGTCGTCTTTTCCCTCGATCTCAGCGCCCAATCAGTTCATGTAGATCTGTTCTCTAATAAGCTTCAGATCGAGGAAATGGCGTTCGGTAATCTCTTGGTTTGCTTCTTTATCGCTCTCTCCATCTCGTTGACGGCCGGTGAGTCGATCTATGGCTGCGGCGGATTCGTTGAGGTGAGAAAATCCTTTAACTTCCTCGAATCTGATAGATTTCGTTCATTGTTGTTGCTGATCTTTGGAGTTCTTGCGGTTTTGTTAGGCGACCTCAGCTCTGATCAAGGGGAGAAAGGCTTCTGATGCGAAATTGGACTACTCACACATCACTGTATGTGATGTACATTTGATTTAGCTGTTAATTTTAGTATGGAGAGCTTGAGTTAATATTTTGCTACAGAATTTACTTGTTTATTGCCGCGTAGTGTATCAGTTCTTGCTGAATTTATTTAGATGAAGCTAATTTAGTTGACATGAAGTGACGCTTAGTCTTCCAAGCATAAGATTTGAATGGTAGCATAGAATTTTA
>BQKN01000785.1:23661-46616 GCA_022839385.1 Asparagus kiusianus
CCCTTATATTGAGACGAAAATGTGAACTAGCTATTTAATGGTCGATTAAATTCTCACAAAATCTCCCTTGCGAAGTGTAGTGGCATAATAAATGCTTAAGGTTCTTCAGACGGTACTGCAAGTACAGGGCACATCAGTAGTTGATATAGTTGAACTGGAAATCTGTTTTCATATTGGTTAAAGGTTCCTTGGCACTCGGTGAATCTTTTGCTTGTCGATTGTGTCTAAAGCAAAACTGAGGCTTAGTTACAATTCATTGAATTTTTTGATTGCCGATTGTGTCTAAACCTGTAGTTATATTGTTAAGCACTTTAATGTGCTCTTGACTCTTAATCCATAGAAATTAGTAGTGTAAATATTTTCAGTATAATTGATGTAATTATGTATGCTCATTCTTTTTTATTTTTTTATTTAGTAGTTAATCCAATTATTATGGGAATCTAAGGTTTAAAATGATGCTCTTAGGGGTTGTTTGATTCATTTCGTAGAAACCTAAATTTGGAAGATTACTAATGGGAAATAGGTTGTGGGACTTATTTCCATGTTTTCAAGCCTATTTCGTGACTTTTTGAGAGGAAATGAGTTTTCTTAAATTTGGGACCCATGACACTATTATCTTATTAGTGAGTGGGTCTCACATGCACAAGCAAAATATTATTTTCCCTCTCTTAACCAAACACAAGAAAAGAAAATCAAACACCTTCACATGAGTGTGTCGGGTGTTTTGATTTCCTTTTCTTAGTTTCACAGCCAACCAAACAGCCCCTTATTAGCAGAAAACTTGGAAATGCCAAATGGGTACCAGTTGCAAGCAATTGTTTACATGTAGGGCATGGTAGTTGAATTTTGGGCCATTTGCAAATTTAACTGCATGAAAGCTGCATGTCAACTATTTGATTTGTAATTTTTGGAATGCGATCTTGTGGCTGTGACCACGTTTGAGGATTAAGTACTATAGTTGCATTGCGCTTAAAATAAGTCAACTACAATGTGTTAGCTACATGATGTTATAACTGCAAATTCACACAAAGTGTGATTATGGGCATTCAATTATGAAGAATGACATGAGTTCTTAGAACATACAGTTGCCAAAGTAATCTAGCCTGACAATAGAACATAATATTAGCTAACGCAACGCAGAAGTGATAAACCTTAGAAGCCACCAAGGGGTGATCTCTGAATCCATAAAGAACGATCTCCAAATCCATGAAGAAAATATTAAAAGAAGAATTTTATTGATAAAAAGTTATGCCTCTAGGTCTTATAATACTCTGCTTAAATAGAAAACAAAAAGACTACTGCTATAACTCAAACTTGACCAAAAAGAGAAATAGGAAAACTCTTCCTAAAAGACTCTAGGATTAGGGACGTCAATCGATCAAATTTAAAATCAAACCGGATTTGCTTCCTAATCAAAACAGACTCCTAAAACATTACCTAAAATAGTAAAAAACTGATAAAAATATTAATATCTCTCAATCCGTAGGGAATTTGGCGAGGCAAACCGAACATCGGTGGGTTTGGTTGATTCTGTCTCGGAAAAATACGCGATTTACATATATAATTTGTTTAATTCTGACATACTGTTTGAGAGATATGACCCGTTCTTCGTTGTAAGTTATTTTCCTCGACCCGGTCCGTGTTTGGGCTTGTGTCGGTCCCGCTTCTCCATAAATATATCCACAATATGTGCTACATCAGTTTCTCCCACTTGAAAAGAGCTCTACCCCGAGCTTATATATACATGAAGAGTTATTCCATTTGGTGGGTAATACTCAAACAAATCTGCAACATTGAAACTAGAAGAAATAGCCAAATCTGTAGGAAGGTCAACGATATAAGCATTGTCGCTAATCTTCTTCAGTATTTTGCGTGGGCCATATTTTTTATTCTTCAGCTTGTTGTAGGTGCCCATTGGAAAACGTTCTTTTCGCAAAAACACCATCACCATGTCTCCCTTCTCAAATACATTCTTCCTTCTGTGCCGATCAACATCCGTCCTATATTTAGCATTAGACTTCTCTATCTTATCCTTCACTTCCTGTTGGATAGCATGTATCGTCTCGGCCATATGATCTGCAGGAATACTCTATTCTAGAAGCTTAGGCAGTGGAACATAATCAAGATAATGGTTCGGAAGCCTTCTATATACAATCACAAAGGGAGCCTTGCTTGTAGTTCGATTATTCAAACAGTTATATATAAATTCAGCATGTGCCGGAGCAAGAACCCACTGCTTCGCACGGTCGTCAGAGATAGATTGAGGTCACCGAGAGTGCGATTTACCACTTTAATTTGGCTGTCCGTTTGAGGGTGGTGAGCAATACTGAATTTAAGTGAATTATTAAATCGTTACCACAAGGTCCTCCAAAAGTGGGATAAGAACTTAAAATCACGATCAGAAGTGATAGACTTTGGCACCCCATGAAGATGTACTATCTCCCGGAAGAAAATGTTGGCAGTGTTGCTAGTATATGCTATTTTCTTGTATGGAATACAATGTGACATCTTTAAAAATCTGTCAGCCACAACAAAAACAGAATTCATATCTCGTTGGGTTCTAGGGATTCCCAACAAAAAATCCATTGAAATATCATGCCATGACGTATCAGAAATAGGTAAGGGTGTATACAATCTTGTATTTTGGGATTGTCCCTTAGCAACTTGACAAACTGGACAACGTCACACATATTTTTCTGTCCCATTCTTCAGCTGAGGCCAGTAATATCTCTCTTCAATGGAAGCAATCGTCTTATCACGTCCCAAATGTCATAACCCAACATGAAGGTCTCGTATTATCTGCTCTCTTAGTGAACTCTGGGGTATGCATAACTGATATCAATTAAATAAATAACCATTCTGGATATGAAAATTTCTGACTAACTGATTTTGTTGGTAGTCGTTCTAAATCTCTTTGAAGTCTTCGCCTTCTGCATAGGGCTTCTTTAGGTATTCAAATTCAGCCACTTTTGCCTGCAAAGTTACCAACCGATCAACTTTTCGATTGAGTGCATCTGCAACCTTATTCTGCTGCCCAGACTTGTGCTTCAAAACAAAAGTGAAACATTGTAGAAACACGATCCAACGAGCATGCATACGATTGATGGTCGTATGACTATTGATGGACTTCAAAGCCTGATAGTCAGTATTAAGCAGAAACTCTCGCAAGATCAAATAGCGCTTCAAATGCTTTAAAGACTGGACTATGGTATACAACTCTAGCTCATATGTGGTCCACTTCTGTCGAGTTTCGTTGAGTTTCTCATTATAGAAATAGAAATCAATTGGACGCCCTTTTGGGATAGAACACCACCAATTCCTATGATGGACACATCACAATCAACTTCAAACACCTTTTAAAAATCTGGAAGTGCAAGCACTGGTGCTGTGGATAAATTCTCCTTGATTAGTGCAAAGCTACGGTCTGCATCTTCCCTCCAATTAAATTTGCCTTTCTTCATGCATTCAGTGATAAGCGCTACAATAGTGCTAAAATTTTTGACAAAAAGTCGCTTGACCATGAAAGCTACGAACTTCACTGATAGTCTTCGGTGTAGGACAATTTCGAATAGTATGTACCTTTTCCTCATCAACATGGATGCCCTTTGTACTGACAATAAAGCTCAAGAATAATAGGCTACTGGTCATGAAGTCGCATTTCTTCAGATTGATATACAACTTGTTCTCTTCTAAAGCTGTTAGTAACTCCCTCAAGTGGTCCATATGCACAACTCGTTCTGGCTATAAATCAGGATATCATCGAAATAAACTACAACGAACTTGCCAAAAAAGGGTTTTAATACCTGATTCATCAACCGGATGAAAGTGCTAGGAGCATTGAAAAGGCCAAAAGGCATGGCTAACCATTCATACATACCTTCTCTTGTCTTGAAGACGATCTTCCACTTATCTCCTTCTCTAATCTGAATATGATGATAACCACTCTTGAGATCAATTTTGGAGAATACTTTTGATCCAGACAACATATTTAGCATGTCTTCCAGTCGAGAGATAGGAAATCGATACTTCACGTAATCTTATTGATAGCCTTACTATCCATACATGCGTCACTCTTCGTTATTCTTTAGGATAAGTAAGGTCGACACGGCACACAAACTCATGCTAGATCGAATAAAGCCTTTCTGGATGAGTTCGTCCACTTGTTTCTGCGAGATCTCCCTTTCTTTTGGGCTCATCCGATAGTGTGGCATGTTTGGTAAGCGTGATCCAGGTATGCAATCAATTTGATGTTGAACATCTCGAAGCATTGATAATTCGGGAGGCAGTTTGTCAGGCATAACTGTGTCAAATTGTTGCAAGAGGGTTTGTACTTTAGGTATCATTTTGGTGGGAGCATAATCCTCGTTTCTTGATATAACCAGAGCATAAACCTCGTCAGACTTTTAAATCTTTTATAAAATCTTCATTGTCAACGACCCAAAAGGTCTTCTTTTCAGCAACATATGTTTTGATTGCCCCTTCTCTGTAAGAGGCATGAGGACAACTCGGCGATCATTCTTCTTAAAGATATAAACATTGTTATTCCCCCTGCGCGTGACATCAACATCAAACTGTCATGGCTTGCCTAATAGCATATGACAAGCATCCATCTAAACTATATCACACAATGCCTCATCAACATAATTTTGGCCTTATGTTGGCCAATAGAAAAAGACAACCGACACACCTCGTCAACCTGCACATCGTTACCCTTACGAATCCAACCGATCTTGTAAGGAGCGGGATGTTTCTCGGTCTTCAAACCTAATTTATCCATCATTCGCCGAGAGAATATTTTCGTTACTATCACTATCAATGATAACATCACAAGTCTTCTGTTTCACGGTGCACCGAGTGCAGAAGATATTCTGTCTTTGTAGTTGTTCTTCTGTCTTCGGAGCTAATAATAGTCTTCGTACAACACGAGAGTTGATCCCCATCATCAAGATCCACCCCTTCACCTCTATAGTCTTCATCATCATCTTGGTCTAGATCCACCATATTCACAACACTTCTTTTAGGGCACTGATTGGATCATGATCAGGTTGACCACCTCTGTAGCACTTGATTGGATTGGGTTTGGCATATGGGTTCAATGATGTAGCCTTCTTTGCTGTTGGTCCTGTACCTTTCACAACTATAACATGTTGATCAGAAGCGAATTGAGAACTGTTTATTCCCACCACGATTAAAGCTCGTGTGCGAGTCGTTGGAAGCTGTCCACGATCCTCTATTATTCAGTTCAAGTTGTCGCTCGACCTTTTCAGCTAGGCTAATTGTGTCTGCCAAAGTATATGTTTGCTATAAAGATACATGATCTTGAATTGCTATCCTCAATCCCCCGGTATATCAAGACATTTGTTGGGCCTCATTCTCATTTAAATTGTTACGGGATGACAGCCGATAAAACACCTGCGTGTACTCATTAGCTGTTCTTCCATCTTGTTTGCAATTCTGATATTGTCCGAACAAGACCAGTTCATAATCGCCTAGGAAGAAACGAGCTTTTAGTAATTTCTTCATCTTCTCCCACCTATTGACTTTCGATTTTTCTTGACGGGATCGACTCATGCATACTGATTCCCACCAAGCTGATGCTCCACTTTTAATTCGGTAGACCACTAACTTAACCTTACGCTTGTCTGAGATCTCCAGATACTCGAAGAACCTCTTCAACTCTGCAACCCTATCAAGAAACACTTTGATATAAAGTTGCCCGTTAAAAGATTGCAGATCCATCTTCATCTTGAACCCTCCAGCATCATAGTTATCCCTTTGTTAGCGGCCTTTGCGATCATCACCGCAGCGTGAGGCTTCATAGTTATCATCGTTGCTGTTGAATTCATCATGTGGAGTCAAATCACGTCGCTGGCAACCATTAACGCGATTTTGAACTTCCACCGTGTTCAGACGCTCCACTGTCGACGCAAGTTGCTCCATGGATGTCTTCATCTGATTAACATCGGTCTTTAACTCATCGAACTTAGTTCGAGAAATACGGGCTTCGTTGCCTACCATCTGATCGGAAAACAAGTCTCTGATACTAGTTAAAGCAGCGCATAAATGTTAAACCTCGGAATCCACCAAGGAGTGTTCTCTGAATCCACATAGAACGATCTCCGAATCCACGAAGAAAATATTAAAAGAGGAATTTTATTGATAAAAAGTTATGCCTCTAGGGTTACAATACTCTGCTTAAATAGAAAATAAACAAGACTTCTACTATGACTCAAATTTTACCAAAAATAAAAATAACAAAACTCTTCCTAAAAGGCTCCCTCCATAGGATTAGGAAAGTAAATCGGTCAAATTTGAAATCAAACCAAATTTGCTTTCTAATCAAAATAGACTCCTAAAAATTACCTAAAATAGTAAATAACTGATAAAAATGCTGATACCTCTCAATTTGGATGGAATTTGGTGAAACGGACGGCGACAAACTGAACATCGGTGGGTTTAGTTGACCCTGTCTCGAAAAAATACGCGATTGACATATATAATTTGTCCAATTCTAACTTTTACAATTTGAGAGATATGATCCGTTCTTCGTTGCAAGTTATTTTCGTCGATTGGGTCTACGCTAGGCTTATGTCGGTCTCGCTTCTCCATAAATATGTCCGCAGTGTGTTCTACATCAGAATGCATTGCAAGTCCAACTACAGACAACCAGATACGTACACCACTAATTTGTTTGGTGAGTAAATGCGATCCAAACAAAAAAAATTATTTAGTAGGTTGTCAGAATTATGGGGTTCGAACCCTGTACTTAGAACAAAAAAATAAAAAAAATGTACGCCCACCCGAACTAAGACATTTTGAGAAACTGTCATTTTATCAATATTTAAATGTTTACTAATACTGTTCATTTCGGAGTTATCATGCAAGCCGTTGGGATGTTTGGTGTGGTACACACAATTGGAAGATCATGATAAATGTGACTGTGTGCAAGGTGCTATTTATTTTCTGAATTCCAGCCCTAAGCATTTCATGTTCAGTGATGGCTACAACAGGAGGTCCATTTTTGTTTTTAACATTATAACCATTACATCTCAAACTTCTCCAAAAGTATCCTCTTTTTATGTAAACCCAAAATAAATTCCTGTATGCATCACAAGTCTCCTATATTCAAGGTCAAAAAAATGAAAATGTAATAGTAATACTAGCATAGACCCTACAATGAGATTCAAACAAACCGCTGAAGAGCTCCTATTATTGCACTCCTAATGAAGACAAAATAAGGATTTAGCCACACTCCACACTACTCTGAAAAACATGTAATATATTGCATGAGCTCAAAGCATAACAAGTGACTGTCACCTCATGTTTTCAAATAACGCATGGAATACTGTTTCTTGTAAGTCTAATCGTAATTCATATCAATATGAATGACTAAGCAATTGAATGCAAATACGTACTATGTTTCAAAATGTTTTTGTACATTATAATTTAGGCAACTCATATTCTGATGCAGCCAACACATAACACCCTCATTTACATGAATCTACCTCTACTCACAACTCGTGCCTTGCCTCGCTTATCAAAGGCCCACATAAATAAAACACCCTCATGGAAGAACATTGAGATTTGACATTGCTTTTTCTCTAGTTATACTGGCATATCCATACGTGATGCACATACTACATGAGCAACATGCAATCATGGAAATTATGGATTCATACCAGCCATGATCAAGAATGACTAGTCAACTGCAGATGTTGTTGAGTGGCAGGAGCTGTTTCCAGGGGTTTGATAAAATAACTAGTTAGATATGGTAGCGAGTTAAGCTTTTAACTTTTCTACAATCTATTTCAGCTACACTTTAGAAACCTGATTTACTCGAAGGTATGCATGTACAATTTTAAGGAAGTATTTATCTAGTGAAACTGAAACTCCTATATCTTATCCATCATCAGCAGCAATAACATATCTCTGCCTGTCAAAATGTGCCTTGACCACCAGTTCCAAACTGAGAGAATCCTTCAAAAAATTTGGCAATTTATGTTTCTTGTAGAACTTATATTAGACATCAAATAGCTGCTAAATCTGGCCGAGGGTGGGGCGGTTTCTATAAAGCATAGAAGCTAGCTGACATGGAAAGAAATCTGTACCAGTTCTCTAGTTTAAACTCGTGTAGCCAAAGCAGCCCGATGACCCTTCTAAATTCTCATTTTCTTAAGAGTTTATGCGGGAGGTTGAGGATTTTGCTAGAGCCAGTGAGGAACAGGATCTGAATGACACAAGGTACTTGCTGATGATACAAACTAAACATGTTCCATAACTCATCGGTTATCCTTATACATAGATGCAATGTTTTAAATGTCGGATGTCGGGTTCATGTCGGTCGGCCAAAATTCATGTCGGATAGCGGAAATCGGGGATATATCGGGGGACATGAAAAAAATATCGGATTGCCATATCGGATAGGTTGATATAATATCATAAATGGAATATTCACATACTTGATAATTATATTGTCTAAACATATGAAAAAGTACATAACTTATTGATGTTAGGATCACTAACCAATTGTAGACACCTGATTTCCGAGTCGGGTTTTTCAAACTTGACCCAATAAGCTTAAAACCGCTTTTTCTGAAATTTGGCCGATATTTCTTGACCGCAATGGCGCCCGACATACCCGATATTTTCCGACATGTCCCCGACATGACCTTAGAAACGCAATACGCATTGAAATGAAGGATATCGTGGCGGCCATATCGGCCGCCATGTCCGACATGGCGGCCGATATTTAAAACACTGCATAGATGTGACATTTTATGGCTGTCTATTGAAAACTATTGGAAAATAGCTGATATTCTTTGTGATATTTTTGTTTGGAATAGTTATTTTATGCAATAAAACCATATGATTCTTTTACTTTTATTAATTATTATCCAATAATATACAGGTCGAGCTTCGAACAGTTGATGGACTGGTTAAGGAGAGGACTCAATGTGCTCCAAATGGTTACTATTTTGTTCCAGTTTATGACAAGGTACTGTTATTTTTTTCCCTCTTGCTTGAAATGGTTCTTCCTCTTTATTTTATTTTGACGGTCAACAAGATGATTCTGATTTCACTATAGTAGTAAAAATACAATGCCAAAGATCTATTTTGTGTTGACAATTAATTAGTACTATTTGTATACAAAGGTAAATCATTGACCATTATAGAAGAGTTCCCAAGGTTTTTGCGTGATAGAGTATCCAGAGATTCTTATAAACCCGTGATTCTGCCCTTTAGTTATTTGGGTCTTTGCTTAAAAGAATCTATTATCTCGTTTTCCAGATATCTCTGCTAAAAAAAACTCAATAACTAATGCTTAGTGTGCATGAGATGCTTTATTTTCCTAGAAACATAAGGTTCCTTCTTATGCTGTTATTTGATTGTGAACGAAAATTTATTGGCAGACTGAAAAAACATGGCATATGATATTTAGGCAATAAATTTATGACGTGGGTTTAATTAACCTGAATTCATTCCTAGGTTTTAACATTAGTAGCATCTCTCCCAGTATTTGAACCAATACTTCAACTGCCTAAATTTACCTGTATCTATGAGTTCCCTCACTATGCTTCTTTTGGATCATTATCACTCAATATTTTAGATATTCCTCTTCTCAATGACACACTTTTGCTTTCTACTGTTATTCTCCAGACATGCTAATTGATTTTGTGCACAGGGTTCATTTATTGTCAAAGTTAAGGGGCCTGATGGTTGGTCTTGGGATCCGGACAATGTGAGTTGATGGCTGAACCATACGTCCTAATCCTTCCACTACTTGCAAAGGACTTTAGCGTTGTGTACTCATCAATATGCAGGACTTTATTTCTTTTAGTTTCTTTCCTCAAGTATGGTTGGATTGTGTGTCAAACTGCAGGTTCCTGTTATTGTTGACCAAAGTGGGTGTAATGGCAATGCAGATATCAATTTCCGGTTTACAGGGTCCGTGTCCTATGAATGTTCATTTTCCTTACAATATCAGTTTAAATTGAATAGATTTTTCATACTTTATTTGTTAGGCAACTTCTCACCTAGTGGGAATTTGTTTCATGTAGATTCATGATATCAGGAAAGGTCTTGGGAGCTGTTGGTGGACAGAGTTGTTCTGTGAAGGATGGAGGACCATCTGATGTAAAGGTCGATCTCCTGTCTCCTTCCGACGACCTTATTGCATCTGTTTTCACATCAGCACTAGGGCAATATTCCTTTGCAAACATTATTCCAGGTTTGTGATGTTTATACATTGATTAATTGCTTAGTTGGGAAGTTCATTACAAACCATTTTACTCCTTGCCTCACATTTTAACTCATAAACTGTGGTTGAGTTTAGAAAATATTCTTGGAAGAACTAAAGACAGGAAACAACCAAGTGAAGATCATTCCTCCGAGCATTTCCTTCAACCTTCTGATAGCCTGTTTTGGTTCTTTGCTTTTGCTTCCTTGATTGCTATGTTTCTCATTTTATGTAAATTTTTCGTGAAATCGCAAATTTTGTTGATTGTTCTGACTATTATAGGATTTCAAGAAACGTGATTATGAAAGGTATGTGTTAGCTTCATCCAGGTCAATAAAGTGATCTAATTTGTAAGTCAATACCCTTATCCATTTTGCGGGGTTTGTCTAAGAACCAACTATTTCAAGAACCAGAACCTGAACTTGGTTAACCTATTGACCGGCACTCAGGTTGAGCCTGCTACACCATTTACATAATTCTATATTTTTTTTCTTCAAATATTTGCAGTCTGCAATTGGAGGAAAAAATTATGAGTGTCTTTGATGTTTGTGTCTTTAAGATAGTAAGACACCTTGTTTTATGAAGTATTACTGTAACCCTTCCATTTTAGCTAGATTCTGAATTTCTCACTTTTCTTAGGTTGAATAAGAGCCTTATCTTCTATTATAGTGTTATTTGGGTCAGTAGAGGGTGGAATACTAGAATCCAGTTATAGTATATACTTGTAAATGTAATGTATTGATGAGATGAAACTCTAGGTCAACAAAATGGATCAGATCCCCTTATAATCATTACCCACCGATTTATCAAATAGCACGGAGATTAATTGATACTGTCCTGCCAAATTCAACTTTGTTTTGTTTGGATCATTTCTCGATTAGATTGGGTTCAGGCCCCACTAACCAGTTACTGGCCTAAGTAGAATGTTCCTTCTGATGTCTGATTTTTTGCAAAATCAACAATATTGTAGCACTTTGTTGCCTTCCCTTTCTTACATGTTAAAAATTAGCTTTAGCTCCTTAAAGAGAGTCATTTACTTGTCCTTTAGAGAATGGTTAGAGAATGCAGACTTGCAGAGAGTCATTTACTTGTCCTGCAGAGAATGGTTAGAGAATGCTATTGAGACCTTTTCTTATTCTTGTAACTTTTATGCAGGGAAATACAAATTGCGCGCTTCACATCCTGATTTAGAAATTGAAGTCCGAGGAACACCAGAGGTTAGAAACTTTTTTATCTTGTCTTTTTCTGTGATAGGCAGTTGCTTTATTTACCTATATCTTTTTGATTTATGTAGGTGGATTTGGGATTTGGTAATGCTGAGCTAGATGATATCTTTTCTGTCTCTGGGTATGATCTCCGCGGTTCTGTAGTGGCTCAGGTACCAAAATAACTGCCTTATCTTTTTTCTTTATAGGACTTGCATCAAGTGTCTGTTGGTGGTTAATAGAAGTAAACTACACTAAAGTATAAATGCTGAAATCTGTGGAGCTGCTGCTCCTGTAATTTTTTTGATGCTTTGCTATGACTTTGAGCGTAACGGCTCACTACAATCCTGCCTTGCAAATCTGATGTAAATACAAGTGATGGAGTTCTCTGGAACTCTTCTAGAAATATAAAGACTCTTAATGATGACTCTAGGAAACTGACACCAGTTAATGCTCTATTAAACACTGACTATTAAATCCTTGACTCTTGAATTTTTAGTCTTTTAAGGGCATTAAACACATCAGAAAATACCTCTGAAGAATAAAAGGTTATCTCACAGTGTCAACACATAGTTTACTAGGATTGCATAAGTATAAATATTTTGACTGATATTAGGATGCATAGATGATCATAAGAAACTTTAGACCTCTTATGATTCTGTGTATAGAATTTTGTTCATTATTTTACAGTTTAGTGACTTTAGTCATACGCATATAGACTTTTTTTTTTGTGATGAAATATGAAGACTATTTTGATCGGAAAAGGACTGACATGCTGATTGTAAACACAAGCCTTCATCCCGATTTAGGAAGCTGGTAATGAAGTTGATTACATATAAAACTTGTTATATACTGCATCACATTATTGACGGCTGGGAAAATAATCTGGATACTTCAGGTGTTTTGAATGGAAAACTTTTTGATAGTCAGAGGGTTTGAGACCAAGTAGCAAACTTGTATAACAACCCTAACTACTTGGTAGCTTCGTAAACAAAAAAAAAAGTGGATAGCGCAACCTGTTTGTATTTTTTATATTTTGGGAATGACAGTAAGCAATTGATTTGGATATAATCTGGATCAAAGCAATTCATTAGAGATATTAATTACTGGGTGAGATGGAAGTATGGAACATAGTTGAGTTATCTAGGTTAAGATTAAAAATGCAAGTTTGGCAGAAAATTGAAATTTGTGCATTACATCAAGCTGATCCATCTACTCTTATAGATGTATGTATATATATTATATGTGGGGTATGGTTTATAATACACACGGTGAATCATCACATAGATTTTGGACCTATACATTCTGAAATGGAGAGAAAAAAAATCACATAGAATCAATATTTCTAGCCTATACATCTCGTGACCTAAAAATGAACAGTCTGTCACAGTCCCAAAACTCGAATTATAGTATAAAATTCTGACCCATGTGATTTTTGATATAGTTGTGTTTGATTACGTGTGTATAACAATGCATATTCAGATAACAATATTGATGGACAAATGTGTTTTTTCATGTGTATGTAACTGAGATAGCTACTAACTAGGATAGCTACACCTTGCATGTATTGTAACCCAACCCGTATGTGTGTGCTTCCAAGTTCGTGCACGTCTATCTGTGCATGTATGCTTGTTCATGTGTTTTTTCATGTGTATGTTATTTTTCTATGTTAATTGTTTGCAGGGAAATCCAATTTTGGGTGTTCATGTATACTTGTATTCAGAGGATGTGTCGTCTGTGCATTGTCCACAAGGTGCTGGTAATGCCTTGAAGGACAAAAGTGCTCTTTGTCATGCTGTATCTGATGCAGATGGAAAGTTTGTATTTCGCTCGTTGCCTTGTGGTAATTACCTGTTCTTAAGTGATCCTGGTCGTCTTATATGTTCTTGTGTGCAAGATTACAAGATTATGAGTTTTATTTTAAACAATATGATGGCTTTGCTTATCTAATTTACTATGACATTGTTTCCTCTTTGATGGTTGTTTAAAGTTTGAATGATTTAGAATCTTTGCATCTGTGTTTCCTTTAAACATTTGATAACCAAATAGACAAGTACACTGAGTGATAGTCTGCACATTCTACCAAAATTATTATGGCTAGTTTTCCCTCTCCATAATCTGATCTTATATGGCATGTTTCACATAAATGTCACATAAATGGTGTCCATAATGTTTCCTGCCCTGGATACACAATGTAGTATCCAATTTGGAGGCCTATCCCTCTAGGTACTTATGTGCAGGGTTGTTGCCAAGACTGCTATATGCTGCCAAGCTTATCTTGCTGCCAACCTTATCCTATGACCAGGTGAATACAGGGTTTTTATGCCTGTGATAGATGCTTGAACTGGACAAAGATGAAGCTGTTCCAGAATTTAGAAAAACAAACACGTGGAACAAAGAATTATACCTTATGAAGCCAAGCGTATGACTCATGAGTCCATTATCTTATGTTTTTAGTCTGTAAAATTATAAAATCTAGTAAGACTAAAAGATTATCTATTAGTCTATATAGACCTTTGCTCTAGCATAAGCTCAAGATATATTTATTTTCTTTTACATTATTTTTCTGTCCAGCCCATTATGACCGACCAGTGTAAGGAAAAAATAATTTATTGACTGTTATTGGAGCCACGAGTCTCATGTTAAAGAACACAGAATTGACAAGAACTGAGCACTCCTTTTTTTTTTTCAAAATGCATGCCTAATATTTCTCAGCACGATGCAGATTAAGCTGTGCGTGGCCTTATTTAATGCAGTTTTCCGGAGCCAATTGGCTCTAAAACCTGTAGTACTAGTTTTGTGATGGCCTTTGTCCATTGTTCTAAATGTCGAATATCAGGATCATGCTGGACAGAAAAATTCCATATTGGCTGGCAGGTAACAGAGATATATCTGGGATATTTTTGAAAAACCAGAGTGTTACATTATATGAGATAGATATTCGTACTTGATGCATCAGAGAATGGAGTTAAGAAGAAAAGTTGATATCTTCTTTTCATGTCTGAAGCCAAAAATCACTAAAGAAGCTACTAGTATTTCCCAGTCTACAATTCTATGACTAATCAATTTTGTATAAGTCCATGTTATGCCTTTTTGACATAACTTGAGCTAAAGTTTAACATGACATCCGCGATGAAAACGGGGAGAGATTTACAGAGAGAGAGACTTACCGACAATAAGCAATCAAGGAAGAGGGGGCTTATCAGAGCAACAACAATGATAAACGCATTATTTGGTAGAGCCGCAAACAGAGTTTACTTTGAGGCGAAGGGTTGGAAACTATAAGAGCAAGTGAAACATGTGTAAAAGAATTTAATCTCTATCGAGCCCTTCTTTTTGCACATTATAAGTGGGTATTGTTTTGTGTCTAGTCTAGTCTTCTATTGAGCTATAAATCCTAATTTGATCTTTAAAACAAATAAAAACCCAACCAATATTGCAACATTTTGGCCAATTTTTTGGGACTGAAATGCTGCTCAATATATGTGCAAAATCCCAATATATTATTGAAAAAATTCCAAATACTTGGCAAGCCTTAGTGGCTTAAAAACGACATACGAACCAATTTATTGGCCGTGTCGGCCGATACTTGAAAACAAAACAATGGCACAGTCTCTCCCTTCTCTGTTTATGTTGTATCATGTTGCAATATCAATATTGAAATCAAGAATGTAGACTCAAATCCTGTGACAATTAATGCACTAGTATTCCACTTTCTAAAAGCTTATTTACCCTAAAGACAATTCACGCACCCCCATTCATTATCTTATTTCCAAAACTCTTGCATTTATGGTTTTTGAAAAGGTTATATAACATAGAGTACAGAGATTCTAGTGTTGTATTACATCTTTCATGTTCAACTGTATTATCGCTTATTTGTGAATCATACACATATCACTATGGTTCAATAGCACTGTGTTCATTTGCGCTAGGCAATTGCCTTGAAATGAATTATCCAACAGTTCGACTTTATCTATCTAAAGGAATAACGACTGGATAATAGTTCTATTTTTCTTGAAGATGATTCCCCCCCTTAAAAATAAAGCTGTGATTTGTGAACTCACATTTTCATTGAGGGGTTTTAAGGTATTGATCCCCTGAAACTTAAGTATTTTCAGATAGGTTCTCAAAGACATATTATTTTGAGAATAGTCCCCCAAAAGTTATAACCCATCGGTTATCTCAGGACACATTAATATTTTCTGTTCCCATCCAACAAAGGGATACAATGTGACAACCTAATTTTGTAACTACAGTAAGATCCATGTTGATTAAGTTAACAGAAATAGACCACATACACTTAGTTGGAGGGACTTTAGAGTTTTTGGGGGCTGTTCTCAAAATAATAGGTCTTGAAGGATCTATTTCAAAATACTTATGCTTTGGGGGACCAATATTTAAAAAAACCTTTCATTAAATAAAGCTACTGTTTAGGTGTTGTATTGATTGCATCGTGAACTTTTTGTTGTGCTGTATTTTCGTTGTTATTTATTATTCTTTTTCTAATTTTCTTTTATGTTGTTGTAGGTGTTTATGAGCTTCTACCTTACTACAAGGGAGAGCACACAGTTTTTGATGTTTCACCTCCCTCAATGCTTGTATCTATAGAGCACCACCACCTTGTTATCTCCCAACAGTTCCAGGTTCGTTTAAGCTACTCCTAGGATGTGAAATGCATTGATAGCTTCATATATTTGAATGAGTAGCTATTATTTAGTATTGACTATCGGGTTCTTTTGATTCTTAAAGAGAGAACAGTTAAAAAGGCTTACATTTTTCTGTAAGAAATATTCTAAACTATCATTTTAGTGCATTTTTATAATATTATAATTTAACATAAAAATTAGACTTCAAATTATACTGTATTTTGCAACTCAAATCAAGGAAGTATTTGGCATGTGCTAGAAGCAAGTTCAAGAATTGTCAGTTGAGAGTCCAAGTAATGTCAATGGGTCTGGACACGTGTCTTATATAGACACATCGCACATAGAAATAGATTCATTATACTTTCTTGACTACTGATTATCTTAGAAGCACTTCTATATTTTCTCAGTCTTCTTCACCAGTTGCTAAGAAATATACAATATTTAATCACTTCAGGATCAAGTTGGGACATGCAATTGTAAATAAACATGGATTTAAGAAGCCTCAATTTGCTTCAGACTCTTGGTGCCTTGTTTTCTGTGTTACTCATAATTGAAATGCTGAATACCAAGTTGTCGGCTTGGCATATTTTGAATTCTTTTGTGTTGGGTAGATATAAGTATGGGGATGTTTACCTCTGAGCACTCAAGTTAAAGTTCATTATCTCAACTTTTCTTCATCTTAACCACTGGCTCCAGCTTGCTCTGCCCTCTTCAATTTACTGGACACACATCCAACGGTGGAGCCGGGGGGGGGGGGGAGTGTTTTACAAATATTAGTATATATGATAGTTCTTTTTCCATATGAGTCTCTCAGATCTTTCATATTGTAATTACTCCCCCAAAATTTCATATTTGAAATTAATCCACCAAATCTTTCATATTTGCAATTAGTCCCCCAAAGCTTCATATTTTGCAATTAGTCCCCCAATAAATACTTTGAAGTGTTTGAATATCCTTCGTTACATTTAGTACCTAAATTGTGAACGATGATTGGATAGTGGTTAATCGGGAATGGATAATTATCGATCAATCAAAATCAACATCGAATTGCACTAAAATCAGGCTCAAATTCACTAGTTTTACGTCTAATTTTGCATAATCTTTTCCTAACCTTGTACTTCAGTGAAGTTTTTCCGTTGTTAAGGTTTGAGTGCATGTGGGTATAACTGGTATCACACCTAGAATTGATAAAGATGACAAAATATTTTCTCAATTCCAACCAACCTTTATATAGTGGGACTAGTTTTAAATTACTTAAAAGCATTGTTTTAAATATCCCCGACATGACCCGATATATCCCCTAATATATCCTTTTACAGGGCTTGCCGCAACCGATATGGTCTTTAAATATCCTTTACCGCTCTTTAGCTATTTTGAGTGATAAATCCCCGATATGGCCGATATATTAGCCGATATGTGGACTAATATATTTTTTTATATAGCTTGTTGTAAAATAATATACCGTGTTTGGAATTTTTGGGCAAGATATCAAGATTTCCCTATTATATCAAATGACATGTTGCCCTAAAAAAAGCAGATCGAATGTTACAACGTTGCTTTGCACTTTTGTTTGTTTTAGAAGGTTGATTAGTGATCCTAAACATATATTATTCATATTTTATATGCTTAAATTTCATTACATATGTTGAGATTACATTTTAATGCATTCTACTATGTATGCAAACATTCATTATGGCATTCCGATATTTACCACATATCCCCGATATTTCCCCGATATCCGTAATCCGATATGAATTTTGGCCATCCGATATTTCCCCGATATCCGATATTTAAAACCTTGCTTAAAAGATTTAGAATATGGAAAGAAAAGCCTACATATATACATTCATCAATCTTTCATGTGATTTCTTTGCATTTTAAGTATAATAATAATAGGGAAATGGGGATTCAATTTCCATTTACTTTTGGTAGAAATTGTAAATGAGATTTATAGAAATTGTAAATGAGATTTATATTTTTATGTGGTTTTATACTTTTGTGATAGAATTGTGAAATGACATTCTTTCAAATTTCATAAAGTTTTATACTAGGAAATAGAGATTTGAAATGTTTTTTTTACATTCATGTACTTATGAAATTATTTTATGAATTTGATAGTTAAAATTGTTTCATTTGTTCTTATTATTCCAAATAAGTTTAACAGTGTATGTTATTCGTGTATTTTCAATTTGTCAAGTCCTCAAAAAGATTATAAGTTGTAGTTTGTGGTTACGGAAAAACCAATTACAATCGAGATACTTTGAAAAAAGACTTTAGAAGATTGAAGTGTGCTAATTCAACGATAAGTGCATATGTTGAAATGAATAAGTATTCACGAATTCTTTATGTAAAACTTTTACTTCAAGTTCTTTCATCTACTTCGCATCTGAAATTTATTGTCATGTGTTGTATGGTGATTGTATTTTGGCCCAATCCTGGCTCTACCACTGTACACATTGGGAGTAAATCCTAATAATCGATAGATTATAGTAGTTGCATGCAAGGTTGGAAGTTTTCCAGTTAAGTAGAACAAAATATTGGTTTTAGCAAACCCTGTAATTAGAAATCCTGCATTTCCATTCTAAGTAATCAGACATAGCCTTGCTATTTTTAATATGTAATTAGAAACCCTGCATTTTGATTTTTAGTAATCAAACATGACCTAGTTATGTTTAATAGCTCGCACAGTTTCTACCATTAAGACAGAGGTTTGATCATAATCCTCATTATCAGAAATCATATGCTAATTTTCATACTACTACAGCCTCCTATCCTTTATTGCCGCTTTTATATTCATGGTTTCAAACTTTTGAACAGGTTACTGGATTCTCTGTTGGAGGGCGTGTAGTTGATACCAATGGCATTGGAGTTGAGGCTGTTAAAATCATAGTAGATGGTCAACAGAGGGTCACAACTGATAGTCAAGGATATTACAAACTTGATCAGGTATATATCTATTACTTCATGGAATAACTCTTAAATTTGTTTTACTTCATTAGTATTTTTTGATAGTCTTTATTTTGTCAGTTTTAGAATCATCTAATTTAGTGCCCTGCTTGTTTATAATTTGCTTTTGTGATTCCAAACATATATGAACCCTGTTACTCATTACTAGTAAGCCATAAGCCAGGTATTAGGATTTACTTCTTAACTTATTTTTTATTATGTCTTCCATTAGCTGGGTCTTGGTTGAAGGTTCTAATAATCAATGTTGCATTCTTGATGCAGATTTATAAGATGTGTTGCTGTGTTTTCTGTAGATTCTTACTTTCCTTTTATTATTTATGCCTACAACAATCTCAGGCATCGATGCATTTCTTTCTTGTCTTGGTCCTCTTGGATGGATATCTCTTTAGTTTCTGCTTATGGGTTAAACCAGATCTATTAGTTAATTATAATCAAAAGTTCATCTCTACAATATGTTTGGATAAAGTCTTGATTTAGTACTCTAGTTGGAGGGATGGCCCTATCTACCTCGCTTGTATTTTCTTTGATTTATTTTTTAATATAAAAAATCAGTCCAAATATGTAATCATGATTTAAATAGTTAACCCCCCCCCCCCCCCCCGAAAAAAAAAAAAAAAAAAATCGTTTGGTTTCAAACATTTCATATCATGACTAACTAATTGTCCATTTTGTGCCTATTCATGATGTTTCAAAATTTTTGAAATACTTGATTTTTGGCTTAAAAATTTTCAATGGTAATGATTAATAAATAGAGCCAACCTTTTGTATGGATGTGCAAATATCAAATTTTAATGGAAAATAGTTGACTGTAAGTCCTTCTGACATAGGAAAGGGTCCCCTCTCCCTTCTTTCTCACATACACATTGGCTAGTGTTTCTCCAGTGAATGTACATAGCTAGATTTGACATATATCTTATCTTCTATTCTCCATAGCAATATATGGTCAAAATTTTCAAATGTTATATAATCACAAAGAATGAAGTAATCGTGGGCCTTGTGTTATCAATGCGCGAGGCGCAATGTGGGGCGCAAAGTCTCACATGTTCATGCGCAAAGCGCAATGCGATGCACGTCCTGTAGTGAAGCAAGGCACAAACTGCACACATAAATTTTCAAGACAGATAATCAAGCACGAAAGAATATATTTATGTATTTTCACATAAAATATGTCAAGTTAAATAATATATACTACAAAATCACTAAATAAAGAATTAATTCCTAATGCTAACATATCCAACATTACAGCGAAGTTCATAATTTTCCAAAATTAAAAGTCAAATCAAGAGTAATATCGAATATAAGTAGTAAATGAGAACCATTTAGGATGTATTTTCACATAAAATATGTCAAGATAAATAAGATATTCTACGAAATCACTAAGTAAGGAATTAATTCCTAATGCTAACATATCCAACATTACTGCGTAGTTCGTACTTTTCCAAAATTAAAAGTCAAATCAAGAGTAATATTGAAACAAGGGTAGTAAATGAGAACTAGTTAGGATCATCAATTGGGCTACTAAAAAGGCCTAACGAGTTTATTTTACTTTTTTGAGATATGAAATATTGGGTATAAAGACCCGATTGAAATGTTAAAGAACACAAACATACTTGGGTATGCGTTGCATGCGTCTTGCAGGTAGCACAGTTGTTTGCGTGGCGTAAAAAAGCGCTGTTGCATCAGATGCGGGGCGCTTTTCCACCGTACCGCATCACAGGACACATGAGGCGCGGTGAGGCACATGCCTTTGATAACACTGAGTGGGCCGAAGTTGAACAGGGCAATAGTGTTAAATTTATCTTTTTTGACTTTTAATGACAAAAGTGTAGTTTTAACTTATATGTATGTCTGTGGAGTGTTCTCAAAATAAGCATAGTGTTAAAACTCTTATGTTGAGCCATATTTTAGAAGAACCATACCATTCATCTTAATCTACACATCCTAAATAGTCTATGGAAGAAATATCAAGAAGTTTGACAACATCTTACTTATGCTTCAAATGGTTACGTTTGTATATAGCTTAAAGAATGTGCTTTTTGCAACTAGTTTTTAACATGATGACAGTAATAGGACTAACTCATTGCCTCATAGGCTAATTAGGGTACGGAAAACAAGGTGAATGGTGTAGATCCTCGATAAGATAGCCTTTTATGGATTCACGCAAAAGTTATCCCATGGAGTTCTCATTAAGAATTTTCCCTATATATGGAAGATACGTATGTGTGCGTATGCACATGCATGTGTTTCTGTAAACTTCAGTCTGAATTTCGTTTATTATTTTTATCTCAGTTTGGTTTTTGTTCATCTACATTGTTAGCTTGTTTTCTTCTTTGTTATATGTGTAGTTTTCACATTATACTCCACTCTGTTAGTGTTTCTTCTTTCTTGATGATACCACTTCCCCATAAAATATTGTTTTTCCAGGTTACATCCAAACGATACTCAGTTATAGCTCAAAAGGACCACTATAAGTTCACTACTCTTGAGAATTTTTTGGTAAGAAACCCAACTAACTTTTCTTTCGCATGCAATATCGCTTATACTTAAGTATAATATCTCTACACTAGTATGCAGCTGTAGAATGATTTTTCTTGCCTTACGAAAAATTGATAACTTTAGTATTCATATTAGGTTCTGCCAAATATGGCTTATGTTGACGAGATTAAAGCCATCTATTATGACATCTGTGGCGTTGTTCAAATGGTTACTGGAAATTCAAAAGCGAAGGTACTTACAAACTTTACTTGTTTCTGATTTGGTTTTGAGATCATTACACAATTTATTCATGTTTTTTTCAGGTAGCATTGACACATGGACCAGAGAATGTGAAGCCTCAGGTGAAGCTAACTAATGAGGATGGGAGCTTCTGTTTTGAGGTATTTGTCATTTCAGGATTAGTTAGCTCACCTCTCATTTAATGTTTTTAAGTCTAAATTATTTTTATTTGCCTTTTCTCTTTGTATTTGATGGAAATTCTTTTATAGGGAAACTACTTCCACCTTCTGGTAACTTGATTCTATGAGTTGCCCCTAGTTAATGGTGAAGAACCCTCCACCTTTTTAGATCTTCACTTCATCCCTTAATGCATCACTTTATTCTTTGAAAATCTAAATACTGTCACACACTCTCTCTCTCTCTCTCTCTTCTATTTTTTCTTTCATCTCTTCCACGAACTCATCCACCTACCATGAATCCTCACCCACCCTGCAATTCCATCTATCTCTGTCCCACCTATCCACCCTACACTTCCACGCCCATCGTCTTCCTGCTTTCTAGCATCCCGCCCATTCAGCGCCTCCCATCTGCCTTTCCACCCCACTTCACTTCTCCACACTCTTATCACCCCTATATCCTCCAGCCACTCACCTATTCCATTCTTTACCCCCTCTTCGCATCCCTCCTCTTCCCTACTATCTTGCCTGTCCAACCCTTCCCCTTCCTCTAAACTGTCCATCCTTCCATCCTACCTTTTAGTATACCAGCCTTTATATGTATACACTTAAAAACAATGAAATTTATAGATGGATACACACACGCACACACACTAAAAGATAGGTGATATTCAAGATATAGAGAGTGCATTGAAAAATATTTTATTATGCTAAAAAGTAGATAATGTAATTTAAAGCTAGAAGATATTACAGAAAGATGTTATTTATGCTAAAAGGTATATAGAGTAATTCAAAAGCAGAGAGTATTTATAAATGTGATCATATATGTTAAAAGGTAGATAAAATTATAGAAAATATGAGCAAAAGGTCGTTACTCATACTAAAAATTGTAAAGTAGATAAAATCATTGAAAATCAGGGAGTATTAGCGAAAACCTGTAATCATATTTAAGTTTGATATAATCAATTAATCATTAAACTGTAGAATATATTAGTTAAGACATATAGTC
>BQKN01000785.1:61079-73113 GCA_022839385.1 Asparagus kiusianus
CCCAAAAATTTCTCCAAAATGGGGAATCAAATGTCATATTCCCTAAATTATTTTTGCTCCAACTCCAACAGTTTCCCCATTTTGAAGAATCATGCATTTATTACAATAATAAAAATATTCTACATCTTTGACTAATAAATAATAAATTATTTATTATTTTGAAGAATCCCCATTTTGATCAAATTATTTATTATTATAATGAGGAGATGGAGTTGTTTTTTATGGGTTGAGTCTAGAAGAACGTGAAAAAGTGCTTCCCCAAATATTTGGAGAATGTTGCAGATTTGGGGAAGGCTCTCTATTTTTTCTCTCCTATCCCCATTTTGGGGAATGAGATGGGGAATCTGTTGGACCAAAAAAAAGCTCAAAATTCTCCAAATTTGAGAATACCAAGAAGATGGGGAAGCTGTTGGAGATGCTCTAAGCATGTCCAACATAGAGTTAATGGGTCTTCAATAGAGACTATGAAACAATTTCGCCTAAAAGCTTAAGTTGTTAGGCATTGAGCCTAAGTCCTATTTAAACTCGTCACTCTTTTTTATCTTTTCCAACAGTAGACTATACTCGCATATAAATAAACTCAAGAATCTTCTCATTCATTTGTTAGTATAGTCCAATCTTTCACGGGATTTAGTAACTTACGACAACTATGGGAGGCAGCATGGGTACACAACATCCTTGACTTGGTCTAACCTTGATCTTCCTAACCGTAGTTATTTTATCGGCGCCTTCATGATTCACATTGGACTTCATTTTTTTACTTGGGCTATAACCTTAGCTCTGGTACTAATTATTGGGGAGTAATCAGGTCCAACCTAGAGGTAATGAGCCTTCAATAGTGGCTAGGAATCAATTTTAACCCAAAAGCTTAAGCTGTTAGGTGTTGACGCCAACTCCTATTTAAACTCATCACTTTTTCTCGTCCTTTCCGGTGTGGGACTATACTCACATATGAATAACCTTTCTAGGTTTTAGTTGGACCATATCAACATTGTTTAAATTCGATATGATACGTATCCAACTTTTAAATTTCCGTGTTGTGTTGGTTTCAACTACCTATTAACAATATCGAGTTTAGACGTTGACTGAGGAGTTTCAAATTAGAATTCGTAGATGTTGATAGTATCAACGATTCATTCCACATTGATTTATTACTTTTTTCTGCAATATATCACCATCTAGTAAGTTTTGGTATTTCAACCCATGTGGTTGTCATTCTTATCTAGTATTAGACATCAATATTATTTGTTGTACTTAGTTAATATTGGCGGTATCAGTTGGTTTTGGCTGCATTATTTAGTTGACACAGTTGATTGTATTGATACAGGCCTTCACTTGAATTTTTGGGTCGAGGACATAAGAGATCTATCAAAAAGCTTAGACTTTTAATAGAATATATTGTGTTACTTGATTATATTATATTCGTATGCATAATTATCTTTGCCGGATCCATTCTAGAGTTGTAATACACAGTTGTTGGGTTTGATAATCATAATCCTTTTTTGCCTTTTTCTGTATTGCATTGCACTGAGTTTAAAAAGCTTTCTTCCTTATCTTATGTTTTCATCTATTTACGACAATGACCCATAAACATTTACATTTGTTGCCTTCTTGGTTTTAAATCTTTTTGTTATCTTCTTTTTTAGTTCTTCAGCTTAACTTGTATACTATTTATCGGCTCAGAGTCTGACACTTTGATTACACTCTCATGACATATTCATGCTATCACATTACCTCACCGTCTACTACAATATCAATTACCTCACCGTCTACTGCAATACCAATCATTACCTCACCGTCTACTGCAATATCAATCATTGTTTTAAATATTCCGACATGGCTGATTCACTGGTTTGATATGTCCTTTTATAAGGCTTGCCGCAATGTGTTATGGTTTCAATTTCCTTTACCACTTTTGGCATTTTTAGCAACTCATCGTGATTTCTCGATATATCTGGTGACATTTAGCATTAAAAAGACAGGCCTAATTGCTGGTATCCATTTGGACTTTTATTTGTTTGAAAAGACTAGTTTGAATTTATGGTTCAATTCAAGTCGTAACCTAAACAAGTATCCGTTATATAAAATAGCAGAGAGAAGAATTAGGGTTCAACTGAGACCAAATTCTTTTATAAAAGTTTTGCAAAAGATATCACCTTTCTCCATAGCTTCATTCTTTGGTACATCAATTATGAACATTTATGATACATATTTACACATTATCCAATATGACATCTTGATATTTATTAAATATCTCCGATATATCCCCGATATCTCCTATTTGCTATGGATTTTTCCATCCAACATGCCCCAGACATCCGACATTTAGAACACCATTATCAATACTTTCTAGAGTTTTATATATATATACCCCTTAAATCATGGGTATTTTTGGAACTACCCTTCGAATCTTAATACTTCCAAAAAATACCCTCCAAATCATCAACGCAAAAAAAATACCCCCAAAATCAACAAATCATGCGAGTAAAAACTTGACTAGTTTGTTTTTTGATAATTTTTACATTGCAGTTACAAATCAGCTCATCAATGTTGATGATTGGTTGATTTGGGCTTTTTTTCCACAATTGATGATTTGAGGAGTAGTTTCGCAAATATTGAGATTTGGGGATAGTTTTGCAAATACCCATGGTTTATGGGGGTATATGTGCAAACAACCCTACTTTTTATGAAACGTCCCAAGTCACAACCATGTCAACTGGCCAACATCTAAATCAGTTTTATCAAATTATGGATTAATGTGTTAGGTTGAGATAGTTTTGTTATTTACATTTGATAGTTTTCTTATCGGTATTTGCATGCTTTTACTCTTAATCAATTGTTATACTGTTAATTCAAAATCTACACATCCGATCACATGCTTGACCTGTGCTTTTCTGATTTTGCAGTGAGCATCAAGAAAAAAAGATCCTATTTTATCCAAGACAGCGTCATGTAAGTATATTTACAGTGTTTGTTCTTGCACAAACTTAAATGTGAGCACTTGGCTGTCAATCATCTTGCCTGTTTAATTTCTTGACAGGTATCAGTTACTGTTGATGGCTGTCAAGCTTCTATTCCCACAATCACTGGACGGATGGGGCTTTATCTTGAAGGATCAGTCTCTCCACCTCTTTCTGGTGTAAATATAAAAATTGTAGCAGCTGGAGAGAGCAGTAATGCTCCTCTTCAGGAAGGTGATTTGGCATTTGCAATAGAGACACAGTCTGACGGTTCATTCATAGGTGGCCCTCTGTATGATGATATAACTTATAATATTGAAGCTTCCAAGGTCTGCAGTTCTGAATGGAATGTGGAAACTCTGAAATTTAAGATTATCATTTACTGATTTTGCTATATCCATCCTCTGATTGTTTTTTCTTTTGACACAGCCTGGATATCATGTTAAAAAGTTGGGGCCTAATTCATTTACTTGTCAGAAACTTAGTCAAATTGTTGTAAATATATACGATGGAGGTGAAGCTGGGGACTTGTTCCCATCTGTTCTATTATCATTGAGTGGTGAAGATGGTTACAGGAACAACTCCATTAGTGGTGCTGGTGGAGCTTTCAGCTTCGATAATTTGTTTCCTGGAAGCTTTTATTTACGTCCATTATTGAAGGTATTGTACTAACGAACTTATCAATGCCTCTTTACTTTACATTTGAGGAATGGTTTTCCTGGTTGATTCTATTCAGTGTATGCTTAAACAGGTCTGTAACAATATTCACCTTCAGTGCTAGAATATTTTATGTGCTAGTATGTGGTGCACTGGCACTGTGGCACATACCATGTAAACCATGTGGTTTGGGCATTTTACTAGGAAAATTGAAGAAATTGATAAACTACAATGAAAAAGTGAGATAATAGAGTGAAAATCATGAATTATGGGGAAGATAAAAAATGTTTGAAATGTCAAAGCATTGTATGTACTTTTACTAAGTCAAGTGGCTCTTAATAACAATTTTATGAGCATAATTGCATTAGGTAGAAAAATATTAACGTTGACAATCTTATACCATCCAATAGGACATTAATGGGTCAAATGACTGCTAGTGACAATTTTATATGAGCATAATTATATTGAGGTAGGAAAAATAAATTGACAATCTTCATACTATCAAATTGGAACACACTACTGGAAGCAACAATCAACTAACCAATAGGATCGAAGAACATAAGTAATTACAAAAGCGGTAATCATCCACGTCAGACGATATCAATCAGCTCATATAAGGTCCAGAATTAGACTGGGACCTGTTCATATAATAATATGCATCATATTTGCAGGTACATAGGACAATATGTAGCTGCAGAGAATGGTCTGCACCAACTGGCGCGATGGGGTCTATTAGCCTATTTGTATGAAATGGATGTTGCATCTATATTTGCAGTTGCATATGCCATAACACTTTTTGTTTCTGTAGAATGTGTGGTTGTTTTTGAAGACTTATATCCCCTTATCTGTTTTTAAGTCATGAAAATGCTGATAGTCTTTGTGGTTGTTAACATGAAATTGTCATGGTCAAGAATCATGATTAATCAGCACTTATACTTTTGACAAAAAAATCGGTTATTGTCCACTGATAAAATGTTTACCACCACTGTAAATTCTCTCTTTTTATTATATGTTCACGTTTCTGAATAAATACACAATTTGGAATGTACATAGAATAATCAGTCTTTTCTTAACTTGCGCACTCATGAGCCTGTCAATCTCGTAGGAGTATTCATTTTCCCCTGGAGCAGTGGCAATAGAGTTGGGGTCTGGAGAATCTAAAGTTGTCGTCTTCCAAGCAACACGTGTTGCTTACAGGTATTTTTTTCTTTACCATAGTTTCATTCTCATATTTCATGTTCGAAACACACACATTTATAATTTTATTTGCAACAAATTTATGCATTAGAACAAGGTGTATGAATAGGCTACGTTCGTAGCCCTTCTTTCTCCCTTTTGGGGTGTGAGGGGGTGGGGTGGGGTTGGGTTAGGTTGTAGTTGTAAGTAGTAATACTGGATTTTATGAGTACTAGTGGAGCTACAAAACTTCAAAAGTATTGATTGCACTTCACTGTTTGGTGTAACGTTCATGACTCTAAGTTGTTTGTGGTGATGCTCATTTGATGAATAAGCTTAAATGCATTTTTCCTTATGATTTATTGAGCTTCTTTGTAAAGAACATGGTTGTTGAAGTAAGCTGTATGCATAGATTTAATTTAATGATTATTTGTATACATGATATGTTAATATTCTATTTTCTTTGGATTTTCCTTTGTTACTGCAGTTATACTGTGTCACATGCATCTAGAAATAAGATATTAATTATGTAAACATTCCACTTTTTACATCATCACCTAAACATAAAGATGGAAAATAAGTAAATGAACAAATAAATACTTCAAAATTCTATAAAATTCTAACCAGGTAGTCTGTGTGTAATGTACTTTTTTCCACGTAATAAAATTGTTTCAGACATATTTTATCTTTTCAAAAGCCTAGTAAAAAATTAAGATCCTAATTTGATGGATTCCATTATCAAAGTTCTAATTAAGAAATCTAGTTTGAGGTGTTTTCTTGTGAGTCAAACTAAATTTCTAATATGAATGAATGTTCTATTTCTTCATTAGCTACCGAATTTGATTTTTCTAGTAATAGAGGTTTTGTTATTACTTAGAAAAATGAGCGGAGAAGACTACTTATTTTTATTTCAATAGGAGGCCTAAAGGTCCTTCTTTCTCTAAATGTAATATAGTTACTAAACTGATAGAAGCTTTTCTTCAATATTAAAATAGTGTCAATTGGATCAGAACTTTAGGTTCATCCTAACTAGAAGTGACTCATCAAACTTTAGCCTGCAACTGAAATCACCCTGTAGGAGCTAAGGGTGAAGGACAAGGCTCTGACCTATTTGCTTTTATAACTACTTGTAGATATATGATTATTTATAAACAACTTTTGTCATATCGTAATTGTGTGCTAGTTTTTTAATGTCATAATGTACCATAAACTGTATCTCATGTCCGTGGCAATTTTTCATGCATCATATGACTAAATAGTTCAGGGAGAAAATGTAGTTAAGTCCTTTTCTTTTTTCCTTTCTTGGCTACAATCTAAAATTCTAAATTAGTATAAAAGAATCTATGATGATATTCTGCTTTGTTGTCTGCATGATTGGTAAGGCAGTGAAGATGGTGTGCCATAGCGGACTGACAAAATCTTCTTTTTCTCCCCCTTTGCTCCTTTTTCTCTCTTTATCTCCATCCATTCTGTCTGTAAGCCTTGGTTGTGTTGTGGTGATCAATCACATGGGATACATTATATGAGAACCTTTTTTCGCCTTAAGCTTTTATGATTCCTGTACCTTTTGCTTACATAATTGGAGAACGGCTTATGATGATTTGACTGTTATTAGATCCCATTGAAGTTGCACCTTTTACAAGCTCTGCTCTGTCACCTAAAACGCTTCATGTTTTCTTGTGCTCTCTGTAAATGATGGTCGCTCTCATACTGCTCCCTCCCTTTCCCTGCATGGCTGGTTTGCCTCTCTTGAAATGTAATAGAACATTGTTGAGATCCTACCATGGCTGTTCAAACTGATAGAACCTAATCATTTTTGTATATGAAGGCAATTAAAGTTTACCGTCTTTTCATACCCAAGCTACTCAACCAAAAAATATCTATTACATCATAACTTAAAGTTGTCTAAATTTATGCTTGATATGTTACATTTCAAGAAGCTATTTCCTACTGCAATTAGGAGTTTATAATATCTACTACTTGGTGAGCTATCTTTCTAGAATTTGAGCTGGTACGCACCACAAACGATGCCTTGATTATAAGTAAGGTTACTAACTCTAGCATCCTTGGGCCTTGACTATGCCCCGGCGCGTTAAACCAAGTCATTAAGTTTCTAAATCAAGAAATCCCTCTTTTGCTTACATCAGAATTAAATGCTAAAAAGTTGTTTATACTGTCTCTAGGTATCATTAATTTTTTCTCCACCTTTTTATTCAAAACACATGCCAATGCTTTTCTTCCATTTAACGCAGCTTTCCTTTGCAGTGTAATGGGTACTGTATCACTACTGTCTGGTCAGCCAAAAGAAGGTGCTTACGTGGAGGCTCGGGCAGAATCCAAAGGCTATTATGAGGAAGCAACAACTGATAACTCAGGATATTTTCGTCTTAGGGGACTTCTTCCAGAGACAACTTATCTGGTAAAAGTTGTGTCAAAGGATGACTTGGGAGTTGTTGGCATTGAACGGGCTTCTCCTGAGTCTTTTGCTATTAAGGTGAGGTTTTGATAGTCATCAATTAGTTAATTGTTTGTTGCTTCCCATCACATAGTAGCTGTAGAAGTGTGCCATTCATTGAGTTGTCCGATAAAAGAACATGAATCAAACAGTTTGTTCTAAAAATACGCAGTAAGTAGTGCAGTGGTGAAAGAAGACGTCAATATCAAAGAAGTCATTCTTCACAGATGGATATTAATGTCTTCAATATTAGATTCATTCATATGATCAGAGGGAAATTGAACCTATGATAGAAAAATCCAATTGAAAGTCAAATTGCAAAAGATTAATGAAGCGAAGAAGTACAACAGTCTTTGTGCAGTAACTCACATGATGTCATCAGTTGCAAAGTTGCTCATCTTCTACTCACACATGGTACAGTGGTTTTTCATAGTAATTTGAGACAAAACCCATGTCTTACACAAAAAAATTAGTTACTGGGCTTTGATATGGCTATCAGTGGTTTTTCATAGTAATTTGAGACAAAACCCATGTCTTACACAAAAAAATTAGTTACTGGGCTTTGATATGGCTATCAGATTGCCAGTTTGCATGTAGCTGCCATCAAGGAAGAAACCTCCAACCTCCAAGTGCACAGTCCAGCACTTTGAAACAAGGCCTACTCCTTCCCCTTCTACCTATACCTTCTGGTTCTGATGACTACCAAATCGAGAAGTTGCGTTCCTAATGTGGAGAAAAGACATCGATTAACAAATATATGCTGCTTGTCAAAATGATCTTTCCAATAGCCTGAGAAGTTTGTTGTACATTACACCCTAATAAAAATGCAACTTGAAGTTCTTTCCAACTTGTGTGCACAACAAAAAGGAACTTTTGAGTGCACTTATCACACTTAATTCTTGCATGTAAGGCCCTTTCTACTTGCATAGCGATTAAGTTATTATTTTAGATGTAAATGGATTAAAATTTGAAGCGTAATAATGAATTCTATCGTACATGAAACCTCTTATTTACTTACAGAGTTGACCTGTGGTACCTTATCATTTGTGTTACTGGAAGCTACTTCACTGATGATCTATGCGTTGTCTCATTTTGTATTTCTTGGAGTCACTTGACCTATGTGACTCCCTCATTTGTTTCTTTGTTTTCACTTCTGTTTTCCTGTCCTACAAACATTTTTTAGATACGAATGATCTAGTGAGAAACTAGTGTGTTTTTGCACTTATGGCTTACCTCACTTCAGGTTGGCTCAGAGGATATCAGAGGTGTGGATTTCATTGTATTCGAAGAGCCTGAGGTAACCATTTTAAGTGGGCACGTTGAAGGGACTGGCCTTGAAGTACTGCAACCGCATCTTTCAGTGGAAATAAAATCGGCTAGTGATACATCAAAGATTGAGTCAGTTCTGTCTTTGCCTCTCTCGTACTACTTCCAAATCCGTGATTTGCCGAGAGGAAAGCACCTTCTACAACTCCGGTCAGCTCTTCCATCCAATACCCACAGATTTGAATCTGAGATCTTTGAGGTTGACTTGGAAAAACACCCGCACCTTCATGTGGGCCCCATAAAATTTAGCGTGGAGGAACAACATCACAAACAGGCAAGGAAACTTGGTTTATATATTTTCGATGTACGATGATATATTTTCTTCACCTAGCTAATATATCCATAATAAATATATCTTCTAGTTTTTGGGTGCAAATATAACAAAACCCTACAATTTGCTCACAAATGAAACAAATTCCCTCAGATTGAGCTAGAAATCTATACAATTGGCTTTTTTTCCTTCGCTCTTAGTGGAAAAAGATTCTAATGACCTTTTTTTTTTTTTTGGGGGGGCTATTTTTGCGATCCTATGTGTGTATGTGTGTTAAAAAAAGCCATGACACGGCCTCTCACTATCTCCAATGTAACTTGGTCATAATGCTGAACTTTTGTGGACTATTGTATTTATGCAGGAACTGACAGCGGCTCCAGTTTTCCCTCTGGTGGTTGGAGTAGCTGTTATCGCTCTCTTTATCAGTATGCCAAGGTGATTAAAATATCAACATGTCTCATTTTAATTTCTCTCGATCCTTTTCTTCACATGTCGTCCTTAATACTCTTTTTTTCCTCTTTTTTTCCTCCAGGTTGAAGGATATATACCAGGCTGCTCTAGGAATGACTCCTTTGGGCTCATCAACTGTGACCAGTAAGAAGGAAGTGCGGAAGCCAGTAGTGAGAAAGAGAGCTTATTAGTTAGGGTATAGCGCCATATTTATCCATTGCTATGTCTACGAGAAAAATGGAATTTTTGATGCAATCAATTTATGTACTTTTTTGCTGTGGAAATATGTACAAGCTTGTATGTGTAGAAAGCTTAATGGCAAGAACATTTGTAACATTTAGATCTAACATTATCTAGAGAAGCCGTCTAATTTAGTTCACTAAATTTTAGAGGAAAAATTCTATGAAAGATGGAGCATGAGTAATAAATAACTGTTCTGCATGATCTTTAAACTACGTGCCTCTGTTCTGATGCTAAATACAGTTATGAATGATCTTGTAAACTATGTGCCTCTATTTTGATGCTTGTTATTCATTTTCTTGTATTGCATTCGTGAGTACATGTAAGAACTCATACTATGGCGTTGTAGCAAGGCGTCATCGATACTTAATTAAACATGATGGACACAGTATCCGCTTACAAAATGGGACGAAGCCACAAATACTGCCCTTCGGGGATATCTGCAACAAAAATTTCCTAATCAATTAGTTGTGGTCCTGAAATCTTTTTAGTTGCAAATGGCTGTATTTTTACCTTTGTTTCTAAGAATTAGATATCTGTACAAATAGTGAACTATAAAACAAGTGCGAGTTCCATTGGATGCATAAGCACAAATTATGGCTATACAAAATGAGTAAAGAGAGAGAGAGATGTCACGTGAACTAAAGAAAGATAACTGACCAAAGAATTACAGTTGGCCTATCTCAATCTGGGTAGGTAAATCAAAATTTTCTATTCCGTCAGTGTACTCTCTAGCTTCCTAGTCACTCAAACACAGGAAGAAAAAGAAGAAGAGGGGGGGAAATGGAACTTGTATGTTGTTGTACAAAACCATGCCTATTTAGGCCCATATTTTGGAAGATACGCTTGACTAGATTCTACTAGTGCTTGTTCTGAAGACTGACATTTGAACTGAAGTTTGTTTCAACATGAAATGTTCCCTAGTTAGAACTAACACTTACATATGCAATGCTTTTGTCTAACATTCGACAAAAAGACTAATATCGAAGGAGGTCTTTCATATCTTGGAGTTTCTTAGGCCAAAATCCTTTTACCAGTTGGAGTGTTAGTTTCTTCTATCTTTTCAATTGTAAACTTTTAGATTATTCTCTAGATTTAGAAGTCAGCTGAATAGCATGGGAATTGTTTGTTCAAAGCTAAACAATGAGAACTTCAATTTGGAATTTTGGGGAACTTGGAGCCTAATTCCCCAGCTCCTCTCTGCTTTTAATTTGTAACATGGTGTTCAATTTTCTGGGCCCCGGTGTTCTCCACTTTTTTTTTATTAGTATCACACAAGTGGATGGGTGCACGCTTTTTCCAATTTGTTGGTCTGCTGACTTGCAAACTGACAAATCATGGGAGTGAGTGTAGTTGAAGATTAGAGTTCGTTGGCTTGCCGGGGCCCAGGCCTACTCTTATGTTGAGTGCCCATGATGGGTGGGTGAACCTTGAACATGAAGGGATTCAAGTTTCTCTATTCCATTGCTTTCTCATCACATAATTAATAAAGTGCTACTGAATTATTAGAATTCTTCTTATTTCTCTTGGATTGAACGGAAAGTGCAAGATTAGAAGTCTCAATCATAAACACGTACAACCAGAATGCTATTGATACTTGTATTGTAAAATAAAGGCTAAATTATCACATTTGTATTTTATTTCGATCTCCACTGTCAATAAGACTTGGCCGGTGATGTAATTTTTTGTTGACATTTTTTTTTTCCACCCCTAAGATCTGAAAGTTATTGAATCTACATAAACAATGTTAATGTTGGTGGGTTGAGAGGCATAGAGAGAGGAGATGATGTGTGGATGATGAAGGGGTTAATTTTACATAAACTGCCCCATCTCTTGTCATATTATAACGGACTGTGTGTCAGGTGGTTGAAGAAAATTTCCAAATGAAAAATTATATCAAAAGGAAAATGACAATTGTACTGCAAATTCTGTACTATTTTTGTACTCTCACTCACAAATGTGCGTGATCATTTCTTAGAAATTGTTAAGAAGAAATGTGATTCTTATGGAGCCCACTCTTTTATTTGTGTTAGTATAAAAACGATATCAATTGTTGTGTACATTTATCATTACTCATCAAAACAAGGGTCTTATAGGAAAAAATGATCGAAATTTAATCTAGTAGGTGCATTTTCAAATATCCTATTAGTAAATGAATAGAAATAAATTACTTAATTTAGGGGCTGTTCGGTTCGCTTAAAAGCCCTTCGAAATCAATTTCCATGCTCTGTTTGGTTAAAAATATACTTCCCGCAATTGTGGGAAACCAGCCAAAGAGGCCCTTACCTAAAACAAGTAAGAAATCTTGGCCACTAATCCGTTCACCGAAGGTAAGATCGCTGGCGGTACCAATTGGCCCGAACCACGACCAAATAAAGATTGGACAAATTTTCAAAACCAACCTATTTGAAAAACTAATTGCAAAAAACGACCTATTTCAGTTTTATTTGTAAAAACCGACCTGGTTTCAGCCTCAGCGCTGAAACCAGGTCGGTTTTT